>JAQFYB010000330.1:0-60282 GCA_034694085.1 Pogonognathellus longicornis
CGATAGACCGATGGACCCCTATTTAAAATTGCGCGCAAAATCAATGTGTGAAGTATCCTTGCAACAACACGCCCTATTGTACTTGAAGACTTGAATGGAAATTCACAATAATTGGGGCATTGTGTCTAACCATTATAAAATTATTTTGAAGTAGGTTCAGTGGTGCTTATTAAAATGTACAATAACAAATTGACCATCCAAATATTTAATTTTATTACTTCTAAATGCTATACTATATATATATGTATTACACTAAATATGAAGGTACACAAAATATCATTTTCATACATATTTTTCTGTTAAAAATAGAATTTGTCTTTGGTTGCATTTACACTGATAATTACAATTGTACAGCTTGCAAATAATGGGAATGTTATCCAATTACATACCTAGAATTTCTTAGTGTTATAATTAAGTACGGAGCGATGTAATTAAGTACTGAAGTTGGTTTCTGTAGGTTTGATTGAAAAAAGAACATTAGATTACTGTCTACAATTTTAAAACGTTAACTACTCCCGGAGACAACAATTTTCTTTTTTTCTTGATGTAGAACATGATAGTGTTTAAGTCTATCCCAGAATACTAATAACAAAAGTGTGTGTGGACCCAAACGAACGTAATTAGCTGTCCATCCTTTATAAAATCCCATGAATCCTTCTTCCATGTGAATTCTTTTTATGCAATCAAAGACGGATTTGTAAAGTAACCCTACACACAATTCCAAGCAACATTTTAATGGACAAACGTAAACATCATTACTCTAAATTATATGAATTAAATGTCTGATTTTGGTCACTTACCTTTTCCTTGCGTGTCTACACCTTGGTTGTAAAATCGGGTGGCGACCTATGGATATAATAATATAAGTTTTATTCACATCTTTTATAAAATGTGTATTTACTTAAGTGTTCTCTTAATGCAACTCGTTATACCAAATCAAAAGGAGCCATGCTTATTGTGACAAAAACGCCTGATATCAAGCTGGCGCAAAATGGGGTCATCCATGTTCCATGTGGGAAAAGTTTTTGTGCCCGGACGAATTCTATTCAAGAAACCGAAATTACAGATAACATTTTATTTTTCTTACAATTATAGCATCAATTGTTACAGGATTAAACCCAAATACCTATAGATTTCTCAAAAGTGATCATCTGAACTGCAGAAGCCACTGCAATGCGAGGTATGGCACTAGATGTGCCTCTCCATAGCCCAAGAATTCCATAATTTTGGTATATAGATCTAAAGGCCTGAACTAGCCCTTTGTACTCATGTTGATGACCAACTGCTATAGTCTTTTCATTTGCTCGAGATTGAAAGTGCGTTTTTACCTATACAGGGGCAATCAGATAAATATATTTTTATAAAGTATTTTCATACATCACAACAGTACATTAAGCGTTCGCGTAATAGTAACCTTAATATCTATACAAATTATGTGTAATTCAACTTTTATATATTTTTCATTATATGTAAACATAATTTCATTCTTGCCAAATAAAACGGTGATCCTACAACGGCACCAGCGGCTCCTGAAATTGCACCCATTAAAGTGCTAGTTACAGGATTAACTCCTTGTCCATTTTTCAGTCTAGTGATTCCATGATTTTCAGCTAATTGATAAATACCTAACCTTGCACCATTCATCACAAATTGATACCATAGAGCCGGCACGAGTCCTTTCTGAAGAGCTAGAACTCCATCCTTTTGTGCTATTGTTAGTGCAGCATGAAACGCGTTTCTGAAATAGTTGTAATGACAATTACAGGACAGTTAATGCAGTTATTCCAACCTTGTTACACTTTTGAAAATGGGATATGCTACCTATATACCTACCTATAATGTGGGAAATAATATTAGTAAGCTATAATTTTGCAAAATCACATCAGGTACATTATTAATATTGCTGTGTCTTTACCATGCATGTGACGGCTTCGTTACTTCATTTATTTGCGTGCAAGTAAGCAGAAACATAAAAATGCATTTTATGAAAACATTCAAGTAAAAGTATTCCAGACAGAGAGGATTTTTTTGGCTTACAATTGATATAGGTACTATAATAATATACCTAGTATGTAGATTATATAAGAATGGAAGAACTTTATTATTAAAAATACAAACAGAATAAACTGTAGAACAACCCTCACAGTAGTGTGGGATAATATTAGGTATATCAGAATCATATGCTATATACAAACTTAAGTGCTACAATGTTTCACTTGTGAATCTACTTTATACTTTGCACATACCTAGTATAAACAGAAGGAACATAATAACCAATTATTTTAAAAGACTGCTGTAGTCTATGAGGATATAAATACGATAAATACTTTGTATACTACAAGTGTAATAATAAAGTGTTATGAGAACATCCATTGCGCGCTAAACTTGGCAAAAAATAGAGTTGCACAAGTTACACTTACCTGTAGTGCACTGCATACATTCCACGTGCCTGAAGTTCACCTTGTAGTTGCATACGAATTTTTATGACTTCCAAAGGATTGGAAAATGTTCCAGCACCAACTGCTGCCGCACCTCCAATTAGTAACTCCATGTGGGATTTTTGTATAAATATTCAGACGATATTGCACAACACAGTCGTCTTCAATGTCGTCTTTTGTATATTGCTCAGTTGTAAATGCTATTTGCAGTCACAATTTTCTTATTCAAACACTAATACTTAAAGCACTAATACAAATTATCTTATAGAATGAATACGAAAAGGCTGCAATTCAATATGCTAGAATCCCGACAGCTAAAGCGTAAAGTTTAAAACAGGAGGACGATATAATAATATCGTATAATATGTACACTTGTATACACTACGTATACGTTATATAGGTGCACAAACACATGCAAGTTTTATATGTGGATGAAACTGCTATGTATATCTAAATGCTGTAGATCAGAGCTCTGTCCTTGATTTTGTTATCTTGTATGCCTCACCAGACTCCAGACAAGAATAACTATATTTATATATACTAGGCTATGGATGAAGATGAGAATCAGATTATGGAATGCCTAACCTATGTAAGTATCTATAAAATTATATCTAATGCACTGTACACAGATTGATCCAGCCAAATATTTGCCAGCTTTACTTATCAATCAAATCGTATACCAATTAAAAAGATGGTGGGTACAATAAAGATAAAAAGGTGTCTGTAGTCTGTATGTAGTGTGTAGTATCACACTACTCTAAAATTGTTGAGCTAGGTATTCAGCTGAAATAAAACTATCACAAGTAAACTGGAGAGACCTTGTCAGGATAAAAGTTTCGCAACAACTGAAACATCAATTTGTCTTTGTTTCTATGATTCTTGTTAAGTAATTTTTCAATGTAAGTGTGATTGCATAATGCTTTACTACCTATTCATTAAACTTTTTTCAGTTTAATATTACGAGCAATTTAGGTTCAGGTTCACACTCTCGAGAATCATATTACACAGAACAGCATGTAAAATGCGCTTCGGTATGTCATTAGTAGTTAGTGCCATTTAATTGCATTTCCTCTTTCCCACAGGTTTGCTCTGCTTTATTACTCTTCTCAGTATATTGACATTTAATTCACTTCATATGTTTTCTATCGTACGTTACATAACATTAGTTTATCCCACAAACGGATACATGCAATCCAAAACCTGATTGTTGTTGTTAAGCTTTCTTACACTACGCGATTACGTTTACGACATTCAATGCATAGTCTTTACACATAAAAGGAAGAATACTATGGTACTTCTGCTGGGTACGGTTTTTATCAGCCCACGTTGTAAAGTCAAGGAAAATTGGAAGGGTTTTGAAATACATTTTTACTTAAAGTTTGATTGACACTCCTAAACCAGCATAACCAGCAAATTAATTAAATGAGTTTTACCAATCAATATTCATGCAGTTTAAAGGTATTTTGCTTTGCATTGTGGTACGCAATCTGAAGGTGTAGGTGTAGGTATAGCAATGTAATAATAGTTTACCTACTTTTGCTTTTACATACTGAGATGTAATCATTATCCTGCTTTCCTTAAAAAGACACACTGGACTCTTTAGCTACAATTAGTCCCACAATCAAAATATTCTTTATCAAATGATAACAACTGTCTAATTAGTAAAAGCAAGGAGATGGAGTTAAGCAGTGAGTATAGGTGGACAGAAGCGCTGTCTTAATGAATATTGCTATTGTCACATATGAATATATGTGCATGAAGGTATTCTGTAGACTCTGACTTGCTACATTCATTATGAAGTTATTACGAGGGAAACAAAGCATCAGAATGAACTATGAACATGAAGTAACCTGTGAAGCTGCTTTTTCCAAAAAGTGGAAATATTAAAGCTTCATTAAACAGAGTTAATTTCATGTATAATTTGTTTAGGTTCATAAACATATTTCGTCTATATAATTTGTAAAGAGGTACGTAATACAAATACATATATTTCGTAGTCTGTGTTGCCTTACTTAACAATTGACTATAAAAAGGACACCATCAATGTTCGTGATTCTTCCTCTTCTTCTATTTAGTTTTAGTTTTGTATTTTAGATACTGGAGATTCTTATTACGTGTTACCGTTTGGCCCGACCGGCCTGACAGAAAGCAAGATAGATGCAATAAAATCATAGAACAGTTTGCCTTGAGAAGATTTATTTCGTTGTTCACAGGCCGAAGTCACAACATCCTGACCAAGTGTAATTATGGGTACTTCACATAATTCATATTTACTTTTACCTGTGTAAAACTGCATCCGGTTTCTGATAATTATAAGTAAATTTTGTTTGAGCTCATCATTCTTAAATAAAACAATCATCATTATAGTTTATTCACTCTCTGCGCTTATATAAACATAATTTTTTAGTTAAAATTCGTCACAAGTAGTTAGAAACAATTAAGTTATGCATGTACACAGCAGCGGCATGGTACAAGTAAGGATTCATAATAGACGAAACATGCATACATACTACATACCAATATACAAACATAATATACATCTAATGGAATTTCCGCTTCGAAAACATCTACATAGAGGTAAAATAGTATGCTGCGTGATTTAAGTTTGATCAATAGCTTCGTTTTGTCCCTTCATTAGATCTTAGGTAGTATTATAATATTCTTTACTTTACAGATTGTGGAGAGCTACAATACAAGTCATACTTAAAACCATTTCGTTTTGTTGTTTCTCATAAACCTATTACTATTAGTATTGGAAACTATTACAGATAGTAAAACAGTTCAATACCTATATTGAATAAATTCGTAACTGTGGCCCTGTGCTTCCAAGTTTTCGAACCTATAGTTTGTGATTAGGTTTTGTCTCTAGGGAAGGGAATTTCATTACTTGTATGCTTTTGATCTACTAAAGCTACAGACTGTCATTTGTGCATGTACCTAACCAATATTATTAGTTGAACATACTTGTTAGTACGCTAGGCATACTACAAGAATTTTAAATCTAGTTCTAGTTCATCTGTAAAGAGCTATACCTCGATTCGAGCAATTTTAAACTAAAGGAAAGAAGAAAATACAATTGCAAAACCAACAATCATGAAAACCACTTAATTGTTTTGACAGTTTGACAATCAGGAAGTCAAGAGGATATAGTAAAATGCCTACTTCTACTGAAAGAGGTTCTGGATTTACTCTTAGCAAGTGGGAACTTAAATATCTGAAATGCCGGTACAGAGCTCACCGTAATAAGGTAATAAAACATAGTGTAACTCTGGTATAATATCGTATGCTATACGCTGTAGTTTCACAATAGCTTTCCTGTGTACACTTCTTTCTATTTGTTTTTGTATGATATAAGTGCTTCTTTTGCTAGCTTTTGGCAAAGTAAGTATGTGACTTATGTACCTAGATTTATATTATATAGAATTGAGTAGAACATTTTGTACCTGCCATTGTATGGGCATTTAATTACTTTGTACAATATTTGTAAGTAATTAGGTCAATAATTTTGCACAATCAAGTAAAAGATTGCTTACATCTATGCGGACCGAAACATTTTTTATACAAACTTTCTCTCGATATCAGAATGATATAGCATGGTGTAGATTGTAGGTGTAGACTCTGTAGACTACGGCTTTGTTATATTTTATTCATTTTTAAAATAAGAAAGCATGAAAAAAGTAATAAAAATTAAGATTAGATGTTTACTTTTAAGATTGCAGCAGCTACTCCTGCAATTGATGACAGCGCCCCTCCAGAAAGACCTCATGTACGTTTCAAAAACAAAAAAGCCCTAAATGAAGAACGTAGACAAGTTATTATTGTCCAAGAAAATCTAAGAATATTGAATAAAACGGCTTATATTATGTCATCGGGAGGAACAACTTCCAAGTTTTCTGCAACCGGTGAATCGTCTGGCTATGCATCAGAAAGGGATTCAACAAATGAGATGTCGATAACGAAAACAAAGAAGATGAACACAAGAATTCTTTTGCAATGGTTCTTGCACAAATTCGGTAATTACATCCCTTGGTGGGCAGAAATACGCTATAAACAATAAAACATCGACTGTCTAAAGCTTTTCACATACTACAAGTTCTACAAGTAATTGTATCAGTGTATCACAATCATTATCATAATGGTAATACATCCAGTAAGTAGTTGATATATAATTCATATACGTTTACTACAACTTTTAAGGACAAATCGACTGAATCTACACGCACAATACGATGGAAATATTGCTGAGGTTTTATCCATGTAGGTATCTAGTGTATACATAAATTCATACACATGTTTTGTATTCTGGTTCTAGTTTAAATTACAAAATGAGCCATGTTAAAATTGAAGTAAATTATAAATAATTGACAATCTCAATGTTATATTACACAGAAAATTCACATAGATTGTTGTAAGCATAACCTTTGGTCTTTAATGTTGTAAAAAGGTGAAGTTATTATGTAGAAGAAAGTATACATGATATGTCATTAGTATATAGTAATAATAGTATTTGTAGGGTACCTTCATAAAATAGGTCTTTTTACAAAACTGTTGATATTTGTAAGTTTGTAACGGTGAAAAACATGTTAATACCTACTTACCTACCTAAAAATCCAATCAAGAGTGATGTTTCGATTCGTAGTATCATGTGTGGTCAAGTAAAAAGAATTATTGCTGTCTGTACTGTAAGTACGTTCAATTTTTAGTCATTAAATTATTTAGCATGTTGGTCAGTTGTGTACAGAAGCTTTGTCTCAGACATTTATTGCCTGATCATGAATCATGTTCATCATTATGTATGTACTAATGTTTCCATCCGCCACCATGTCGGCAGAGTTTAATAAACCCAGAATGTTTTTTAAAGCCTCCTGCTTACAACATAAACCATAATTGGCAAAACTGAGTTAAGAGGCCTTTGCATGTGCAAATGCATGCAAAATGCATTTTAGTTCTGCGAATGCACTAAAAACCCACCAAATGCAATTAAATACATACGTGTGCCCGTGTGCGGTTTAGTTAGTATGCAATTATATTTGGTAATTTCAGAATCTATTTCGTTGATAATGTTATTGAGCGCATGTAAGCGCATATTTGTGTCAATGTTTTAATAATTATCCCACGTTTATGTGTTTATATAGATAATCGACTAGTTTATCATTAGTGTCCATCAGCTTTCTCCAGCATGTATTATTACCTCTTAAAATTAGAATAGGATCGAGAAAACCTCCTGGAACCTCAAAGAAACAACCGTGGCTTTGTTAATAGAAAAGGAAGTAATTAAGTCGCTTCATTAAAAAATTATGACCACGTGGAATAAACATTGGAAGCTCATAAATTATGAGTTAGGTACTGAACTGGGCACTGTGCTAACACTAAAACAACTTGTTACTATTTACATATGTATACACGTTTGTATTCTACTTATAAAATAAACCAGTATGAAGTATAGCATTGCTCAATAAATTTCGTCTCTACTACACTACATATTAGATATTAGATAATTCAAGGATGCACATCGTAAAGGTAAGTTGTATTGCTTTGAGGCTTGCACTTGCTTTTTTGTATTGTAAATGTGTAGCTTAGCAAAGGAGTTTAAGTTAATATTGTGTATTATCACATGCACTCACCTAAATTGAAAAAAAGTAGAATCATATATGAGGCCGAAATGCTAAGGTTATTATTTGTGGCAAATCACACAAATTTTTTCTAAAATTTGTACACGCCTATGCATGGTAAAGGAAGCAACTATTATTACTGAAATTGCAATTGCAGGCTAATGTAGAATCAGATTTTCTTTGAGGCCTAGGTTCACTATACCTCGTTTTCTTTTAGAAAGCTTCGGTAAAATTTTAATGAGCTAAGCTAACCAGCAACACAAGTGAAAGCATTCAAGGTTGCATTTTTGCCGACTCGTGTGGCTACAGGGCTAAATGACGCAAACAAATGTTTCATTATCGAATGACATATTCGAAGGCTTCTCAGACAGACCTACAATGAAATAAAGTTTTCAATAAACTAGTTTTTAAACCATGTACACACACACATTATAACATTACCTCGGCTCTCCTGGGGTCCACAGAATCAGTTAAGGTGTCCTAAAATTCTAACTATCTTTCTATAAAACTGAATTTTCGATGTCTAATCTAAATTGACATGCCTGGGCTATTGTTCATTTAGAACGTGTTGGAAATTTTGGCCTCAAGACAATGTAATGAGGCCAACGAATCGTTTTCGATTAAGCACAGGTCACATTCAAATCATCGATCAGGAAAAGCAACAGCCTGACGATAACCTACTATAACTTTGGAATAACCTTTTCTATTTGCATAACTCACCTCAACTTCAACCACTTTGAACAATGCACCCAGCACATTGTATGCATTTAGGTACTCGAAGTGTGTGGAAAATGTCGCTACATTTCTACTTTTTTAGCTCTATAGGTGATGAACTCTATAATTATATTAAATAGGACAGTTCAAACATAAGAATAAATACAATAAGATTTGAAATAAAGAATTAGCATTTGAGACAAAGCAGACACATCAAGTATCTAGGTTTCGGTGGTATGATACTATGTATTATAGATGATGCTGGAATAGATAATTAAATAAAAATTATGATGAAGTATATTGTGACATATGTACTGTGTACATACAGATATCTGTATTATGCACATAATATTATGTCACTATGTCAGGCAAAAATCAATACAAGACATTCTTATTTTATATTAGTTTTTATTAGTGAGTAACAAGAAACCTGAAAAGTTTTTAGCAATTCAGTTGTGTAATAATTAGAATGTAATATCTTTAGGTACCTCCCCTATTGGCAAGCGTTTGTGTTTTAAATATCTGAATTGTTTCCGTTTTTATTGTATGTTCACAAACTCAATAGGGCTGTACTGGAAGTGCAATATCTCTTATTATTATACATACCTATACTATAAGACGCAAATAATAATGATCCTTTTCTCATTTCCCATAATTGAATGTGTATATCTATACCTACGTATATTATAAACTTTTATTACACCTACCTATACTGACTGCTACTTCTTTTTGCATACTATTTTATATTAAAAACCAATAGGACATTACAAACAGACGGATTCATGAACGACGACGATTCTTGGACAATCGTCAATTGTAATTTCGTTTCATTATTGCTCACAACAAAGAAAATTGTTGAATTCTTTACTAAATGTAAGACTTGCCTATAAAATAGTGGACATATTGACAGTGAGTTGCGTAGTACGAGAAATGAAGTATAACAATCTGATGCAGGTGTACTTCTATGCCTGTATTTACATAGCTTATGTAAATGTTCGTTTTTCATTACGTACTCTAGCATACAAAATTCAATTTTATAATATATGTACAAATATAACTAGTATAATACAGTTAATACATAGGTAGGTGAAAAGCTTTTGAATTCCTCCTATGGCTGTTTTTACTTCAAACACGTATAAAATATGCTTAACTGCAGAGAGCTACAGGCATTCGAGATGGTAAATTTTGCATAATACCTAAATGTGAAGAGTGTACACAACTACTCATGAATCTGTTTAATTTGTGAATAAAATACGTGGGCACAATGAAACCTGAATAATGAAAATAGGGTTCTCTTGCACTGAGCGATCCGATTAGATGTACAATGGAAAGATTTTTGTCGATTATATCACATCATAAAGTGCGGAAGAGACTTTGACCTATATTGCCTTGCCTAACGTAAAGGCTTCTGAATGCGTGTGCTTTCCTTTGATCATAGTACTGTCAAGTTCGCCACGTGCCTGTCCTATTTTCACTTTGCTTTACTGCTCTGCTTTACTTAAGTTGCTCTCGTAAATGCGTCCACTCTCATCTCATCTGCTATAGCAGCAAAGCTGCGTAAACTTCATCTTTGAATTTTATGTGGTTTCAGTATACTCTTCTCCCTCTATTAAAACATCCACACTACTCATATAGTCATCAAGACATTTGGGATTAATAAAATGTTATTATTGTTTGCCACCACTACGTAATATGTAGCGACAGTCTAGAGAGAACATGTCCCTTCATACAAATTGTGTGTTGCTATACACTCACACACATACGATACAACCCTCGATACGTAGAGAGCTCCTTTTTAATAATTGCACGTGTAGGAGTATAGTGAGTAATGTTCAGTCAGTGTCGAGAAATAAGTTTAGTTGGATAATCTAATCTTAGCTCACATCTAGTTATTATCATGTAGGGATGTGTCACCATTTTATCCATTTTACTAACTGCTCATGTGGATGTGCTTGTTATTTAAACAGCATTGTATTACTTGTTAAACGTAAAGTGCTCTCTTGTAATTTAATGGGCAAGAGTAATCGGAAACGATCCTTATGGACTGAATGAGACTGAAGTACGTAATAAGATTGTAAGATCCTCGTGGCTTTGTTGCCTGTACAAAATGAAAATGCCTAGACGCTTTCTTCATATTATGATAAAGAATGTTCTGACTTAGGGACTATATGGCTAAAGGGTTCAGCTTGTTTTTATGGAAAGTAGGAAGTTTATTGCAACTTTGGTTTAGATATACCTAAGTAAGACGGGGATGTTGGAGAGAGTATAGGTAGGTATACTAGAAGAGTACTTTTAAGGGTAGGGTTGATAGGATAGATACTTTTGCGTGGCAATATAGGTCACGCTCACGCGTCACCAGGCAGAAAGTAGGTTTATTTGTATTTGACTCTCTCTTGTATGTGTGCGATGTGCGATATGTTACATGTTTGTATTCCTACCCGTGTTCTCAGAACTTTTGCTGTTTCCCCACCGATTTGCACTTTTGTGAGCTTACACAAGCAGAATTAGTTGTCCCAACGAAGGTTATTAGCAAACAGATTTGAATTGAGTGGAAGCAATTGTACTAAACGCTGCTGGAGAAGAAAGTTCTTTTGCATGAAGATAATGCGGGCCACGTGGAGGGGAGGGACTTTTACCAACAGATGATTCATCTTGTTTTCACTGTCTCCTGGATTTTATTTGCACATCAACCCATTTTATATACACTGCGTAGGATTTTAATACCTCGTTTTCATTAGGTACATGATACATATGTTGAGATAAGTACTACCTAAGTACTACCTACATTTCAAGGATAGATATTTTACAATGTAAATACCAACGCACAATAACTAATGCAATATAACAGTATAAGTGTATACCACACACAAACGTTTGCTAATGTTGTAACCGACTGTAGATAAGTTTAGTACATGTGTACACATGCATGTTCGTATTATGTAGCAACATCCCTAATACATAAATTCAGGACAAGCGTTTCTCTTTGCTAATTCTTATTAGTGTAGTCTTGCGAGCTGTCAATGTGAGTAAAAACGAGGTGAAAGCTATCTCCCATGTGAGTGAATATTTACTCTCAGAAATGGCAAAACTCATTATAGACCTGTTCATCTTCACATGTTGTTATGTTAACATAATCGAAAAGCAGATATTGCTCTATATCAAATTTCAGGTATTCAGATGGGAACAAAAGATGAATGGCGGAGCATGCTTTGTTGCTTTCGTCCTCTTTGAGAGTGGCCATGACACGTGGAACAAATCAACTTTGCCCTAAAGTTGACGACAATCCTAGTGAATTACGTGTAGAAAATGCAACAAACATAAGAAAGCCTATAACAATATAGAACAATTGTATGTTCTCAAGTTAGATGTATAAAATATTGCTTTGACCTACAATTACAGAAATACCGTTCGTTTTACAAAACATGTTTTGCTTCCTTTTATAGTACATAGCTTTTGCATATTTTCGTATCGCTACTACTTTCAGTTGTTTAAAAATTCTCCGTTGATTTGCTTTCATCTCTCATCTCTAGCGCTTCTGTGGTCGTCATCCGATTTCCTGCTACATCAGTGAGAAACTCAATAAAGTATACAAGCCCACGCGAATCAGAATTTATGTCTTCACTTTTAACTTTATTTACCTACTTTAACTTATAACTTATGTAGAGTGCAACCAATTTTGCAATACAACCTTCAAAGTAATTTGGTGTTGATGCCAAATGTCAATAATGTAAAACCATTACCATTAAGCTTAGATTTTATACTACTGATAATTATTTAACACCAACTGCTTCTGGTGTTAGAAACAACAGTCCTATGCAAGAATGATTGAATGCAAATGAGAAATGTTTGGAGCAATTACTAGTATGAGAACATAAAATATTGTATTTTTTTAAGTACCATAAATGAAGTACCGACCGATTGCATTTACATTACACGTGTGAACTTTGACATTTGACTTCTGAGTCTTTTAAATAATGTTGTGTTACGGTGGTGTTGTATCGGCAATGTATTTTTATGTATTCTCAGTTAGTCTTCTTGTACCGCTTCTTTCTTCTGATGAGATTTGGGATAAGATATTATTGCTTGTTGATGAAAAGTTTGTATTGTAGGAAATGCAATGCGTTCATTCAGGCACTTAAATAGACTCAAATATTATTGGTACCTAAAGAAAGAGTCGACAAAGTCGAATTAGGGTTCACTCATTCTATTTTATATGCATTACATTACTTATTCCCTACAGTTTATTAGGTGTATTGTCATGTTTTTTGATCAGGTACCCTTTCATTTTGTTATAATAAGGTAATGTACATATTATAGTGCCATCAATGACAGCGTCATAATCTCCTTTTACTGATAAAACACACACACACGTATTATAGTGTACATGTGTACACAATTATAAGTATGTCACTTCTTATGTAAGCTATCATTAGCATTAATATCATTAAAAACCTATGAAATATCATTAAACCCAAGGTAGCCTTTGAACTTGTGTTTTATTTCCAATCGTTGCATTTTTGGTGAAAAAACAAAATACCTATACCAGTTACAATACCTAATTAAGGCAAGTCGCATGTACGGGCTATCTTTATATATGACCTAATGTAGTTTTATTGAACTTTAGTCTGCCGTGAATGAGTGTGATTCTATACATATAATAATTATATGCAAATTCTTATTCATGAGATTCATGGGAAGTGCCTAGGTATATATACTTTAGCCTTTAGCGTATCAACTTTATTGGACATGGTGTCATTAATTTGAAGATTCCAAATCCTAAGAATGTTTTTGCAATTCCAATTTATTTTGCAATCTTTAATGTTTATTCAGATAAGGAGTACTTCGTTTTAAAATATTCTTTTATTCTTTGAATCGACTTACTTAAAAGTGTCATTTGCAGTACCTACTTATAGATAATTTTGTTTGCTTGAATAGATATTTTAGATACAAATATATGCAGTGTATGAATAGCACCTTGGTATGCAACCTATGCATAGAGGCACCCACTGTTCAGGGGCCCCCAAAATCAGAATGTTTAAAAATAGGTTATTTTACCGCAAAAATTAGGAAAAAAATTTGCGCTAATTGCGAGTTTGATTCATTTTTCGTTGATTTGGCCCCAGAACTGATTCTTGTATAGGGGCCCCCAATTTTTAGGTACGCCACTGATTATATGCTCGATGTAAGTTAAGTAGGTTCCTATGAAGTCTAAATATAGAATCAAGTGAAACTAAAAGCCAATATTATTATTATCAGGTTAAATTCCTTTCCTTAAAACAGGACAAAAATGCTTCTATCAAATTGTGCATCGCGTAGGATTTAGCAACGAACTCCAAGGTTCATTTCACATGAGACGATCAGGCGTTGATTTTTTATGGTTGCTGTTCAGCACGAGACATTCCATCAAGTTGTGATTGGTGATAAAAGTTAACTCAACAAGTCATATACAATAATTATGAACATAGCATGAAGAACACAAAGTCCAAGTATTTTGCTAAGAGCTATATGCAATCGAAATAATATTATTATCGTTTCTTAAGGAAAAACGGAATTTTATATACAAAGTGAGAATCTTTTTATTGCATAAGCCGACTGACAGCGTATCATTAAAATACATCTCAATGCGATACAAGTAATCCCCCTTCAACCTTCAGCATACTTTATATATAAGTGCATATGTGCAAGTGGAGATACTTTGTATGTGCCGTATGTGAAATGGTATTAAATGCAAGTTTTTGAGATTTTCTTGATTTATTTCACCAGATGATACGTATCAGGAATTTACGCTGGCTGTTATTAACACCTACTCTACATTAGATATGCAATCTAGACTGCGTATTGCAATCACATAAGAATCGCCCCATGAACAGCAACTGACAAGACATGTCTGATGGTGGAAGATGCGACTATTAAAAGACCTTCGGATGAAATTGCTGTGAGTCAAAGTCAAAGTCTACACGTGTAATGACGTTGTTTGGTTGACTTGTGCTCTTAAAACGAAAATATATTATTGTGTATTGTTTTATAGTGCAACTTGCTTCAACTGTTTTTCATTTCATGCTAGTATCACTTAATATACACACAAACTAGTAACTATGTGTATAGCTTCACTGTGTAAATACATTACATACGTTTTATGTGTGTGTAAGAAACAGTTATATTTCATACTGCTCTATGCTTTTGCTTAGCTTTACCATTATAACATTCATTGCCCTTCTGTATGAGACTTTGAGAGTATTCGTTGTTCTGCTAAATGCTTTATGCTGCATGTACTACACTGTGTATATCGTTTAACCAGTGTCATCCGTTTAAGTGTCTCTCTGATTCACCAATTCTGTATTGCCATTACCACTAAACTTATAAACCAGTAAAACCTTAAATTTTATTACAAATACTGCCTTGCCTTCCCAATAAAAACGCAAAACAAAGTGTACGTTGTATTTGCGTATGCATGAATGTACCCAAAAGAAACTTCCTATTTAATTTGTAACCATAGAATGTATCAATGTATGTATGTACCCGGCACTCACCGCAAATGGATAAAGTCCTTCCTCTTATGTGGCAATATTATTCAAAAAATTCGTTATAATCATGTTACTATGATTCATAGTGCATTTTTACTAGAATAGCATATTATACGTGTTAGGTAAGTATAAGGCTTAAGCTACTCTCCCACACAACTAAACTAATAAATATTTATCTTTTGCTGCTATGTGTAAACTGTTGATGTTCTTTTTGCACTTATCACTTATGATGTTATATTGTCGTAAATAAGTATGCATTGCATGCAATGTAAAATTGATAGAGGTTTTCTTCCTTTCGATGGACAGTATAAATATGCGTTCCTTATTGCTGTGTATGATCTTTGTTGTTGGTTATTATAGGTATAAGTGCCAGTCTTAGCTTGAGCTATGTATGAGCGTTTTTATCTTTAAAAAAATGAACTAATATTATGATACGCTACAATATGCAATGGTATGAATGATTGTGGAATGGAGTAATTTATGCAAATAAAAGAGAGCGAGAGACGAATTCGAGGAATTTACTTGGACAATAGATAATATTGATTCATTTATTTTCATTTTTAATGTACCATATCATCGTATCGCGTTATTTATTTTATTATTTGTTTATTTTACGCAGTTATCGTACTTATTTTCTATATGTATTTAACTTATCATCAAGTATGCTTTATTAATATTGAACACATTCAGCAGACTATACGACACAAAAATAAAGCTGTCTTCCCATCATTTGGTATCAGTTTCAAAAATTCAATTTTTCAAACAATCATTATTTCTTACACCGTTTACGCTGTATAATAGGTTGTCTATGTTAGTTTTGTATTTTTACTCCGGTATATAGTATGTATATTATATGTAGTACAATAATTCTGATTGCATGTATAGCGAACTCACACTTTTTAAGTGTTTGTCACACACAATAATGTTTGTTTTTGTTTGCTGTAAAACCTTAACTAACCTGCATTTACTGTGTCCTAAACACAGTTAGTTTATAGTCCATACATCTACGACGGGATTAAATGTTTAAATTGAATTTGGTTTTGTTGTGTATGTATAGGTTGTAATTATATGTATGTACTTGAGTATGTAATAACATTATTTGTTGTTAGATAAGATTTTGGATTTAAAAATGGCATAATTATAATGTAACATGAGTGACGATGCGACATACCTCGTAAATAGCAATAATAAAAACAACGTTATAAATATTACAAGTTATGCTATGATTGGGCTTCATCAATCATAACCTACGATTCTTCTAAAAATGTAGGTTTCTGATAGGAAAGTAGTACTTGGGTTTATATCACCAATCACCAATTGCTTTGTGTATGTGTGTAGGTATGTAAGAACAGAATAATAATAGTAGGAAATAATCATCAACACATGAATCTGGTGGCTTAATGGTTTCGTCTATACAAATCGTGAAAAGTAAACTGATAAAATAGGAATTGGATTACTTTTGACTTACATTATATATACGACTATGTATACGAGACAATAATAATAATAATAATAATATACATAAAATTATAATAACACATGTACTAATTAAATAACATGTAATAATAACAACTCGTTTGCAACTGGAGCTTCTTCAACTTCATAAAATGATAATTGGTTTGATCTGATACAACAGGAATACAGTACAACGTAGTATTCTGTTTTTAGCAGTACATAGTAGTTTGTAGTAGAAGTATGTTATGTATGACAATAAACTGTTGAGGTTTACACACAAGATAGTTGTAGTAGTAGTAATAATAATAATTGTATAACATTTTATGTAACATTAACAGCTTAAATAATTGTTGTATTTAGTTGTATGTATTTTCTTTTAGTATTTTTCCATTTGCTTACAATGTATATTATGTACTCTAGAGATTTGCAAAGAATATTATCATTATCATAGTATGTATTTTTGAATCAGTATTAATATTAGTGTAATAAGATAGAAGTATATATAATATTATCATGTAGTTTAATGTAGTATTGTATACGACAATTTTATTCTGTTCTAAGTATATTATTATAGTATCCATCTACTCTCTACGTATATAAATATTGATTGATTGGTTGCTGTTGGTATAACATTGTGAACTTCTGTACATAGGTAGGCAGATAGTTTTATTTACAGTATGTATGTAGGTAATTAAAATTGTAATGATTTATTGAATCATAATAATAATAATAGTATGTATATAAGTATAATAATATTTATAATAATTTATGTATATGTAATATATATGTTTATAATATGTGTAGCAATATTATGTAGTAGTAGCAATAGTATAGAAATATTAACAGGGAGTAGTGTGTAGGGAGTGTTATTAAAACAAACAAAAGAGTGGAAAGTTAAATTAGATCGACCAAGTCATTCTGGTGTATTTCTGTAATATTCGACCAGAGTCTGACTCTCGAAACCTATTTACAACACGAACAATACTCTGAACGTACAGAATGTACTGCACAGGGATACATCAGAGAGTGGGATACAAGAATTAAAATTAGTTTCACGAGTAAATATGTTTTGTAGTGATTTCTATATAAATCTGCATTCTCGGCCAACAGCTACTAATAATAGCCGCGTCGAGTGCGTACAAGACAAATGAACACAACGGGTGTGATAGAAACATTTGTAGTATAGTGTTGGTTTAGGTATTTACTAAATATACCTAATAAATAGTTTATCTAACACTTATTCATGAATGTGTATTTTTGTGCAAATACCTCGTTAAATAAGAACCATTCAAAATTAAACCCTGAATTTGCTTATCGCAGCAGGCTACAACAGACTAAAGCTATGTAAGAACATGTCTCTCTTTTATACCAAACATAACACACACTCTCCTACACACTCCAATCACACATTATCGTGTTTATATGCACTTTTACTTTCTTTCACCTTTGCTAAATATACCTTCAATGTATTCAAACACCACACAACAGTCACATCACAATGGCCTGCAGAACGCAATAGGATTAGTTTCGATATTTTTATGCAATGAATGTAATACGCATATAATTCAAAATTCTCACTCACAAAATTGCATTGCTCAATAAAGAATCTAATATTTTATAAAGCACTCATCGAATTTTGTCGTTGCAATGCATTAAAAAAAATGTTTTTCATTACTTTAGTTGATAATACATGCTGTTATACAGATAGAATCTTGAAAGTAAATATTTGTATACCAAATGTAAGAAATCGAGTCAATCTGAAGGAAAATACTTTTTTAGTAGCTCTTGTTTAATGCGAAGAAATATATAAGTCTCAACAATTACATTCGTATTACATGCAACATGCAACTCTCCAGATTTCAAAACTTTCTCATTGCATTCCAGCGAACGCATTGTGTGTTCCTGTGGCGGTTAAAGCTTTCGTACCATTAGTTATAGACAATAGAAGTACTTAGTGCTGCAAAAGTTTCTGGTGAAACGATTACACGCATACTTTCAATGTTATATAATGTACACACGATATTTCTACAGCGTTCATATACTCTTAATTAACTCTCTTACTTTCCCTCAAGAATGTTTCTCCAACTCCAAAATTCATACCAAGCTACACACTCAAACTGTTTGCAGGTCATTGCACAATTCACTCTTGAAATCCTATTAAAACCATTCTATACCATAATAATGTAATAATATTGTACCTATCTACATACAACGCTTTTAAATACATTTTTCCAAGATATTTTCATTTGCAAGCATGCATTGTATAAATAACGGATAGCTATCTGTATTGATGGGTATTACTATTATTATTAATGTTTTGGTATTGTTCTCTTTCCATCTGTTTCTACAATAAGAATATTGTTGTTAATAAATGTTACTGTACACTTTTCCTTTCATGCAATCATCGCGGTCTACTCCGAGGCTTTCCTTTCCTATGTACAATCCTCAATATATCTGTGCTTTGCGACTCTTTACTGTACATTTAGCATTTTACAGGTAGCAGATATATTCTCAGTTTCCTGTCTAAGCTACAAAGCTTGTCTACTCACGTCACGCACAAACACATCTAAACTACTTTTATGCACTTAAGTCTAACCATAGTAAGAGACAGAGACAGATGAGATAACAAAGAGTCGGATGCACAATGATCTTCCTCATTCCATGTATCTACCTTGATTCTCGTCATTACATACATTACATTACAGCACCCTCCAAATCAGCTGACCAAACGGTTTTCAATTAGAAATACATAATTAATTATAATTTATAAGTGATAATTAAGTACTTTTAGTATATTTCCTATGTAATCTAGTTTATTTGTATGAACATATAGCAATTCATAAAGTGTAACTAGATTAGCGGATCATATACCTCGATTTCCTACAATATCTCCATGTTATACCATCATAATACAATAATGTAATTTGTATGTAGACCTAATGTTAGATAGATTTGTATAAAATATCCAGGAGCTAACTATCTTTTTGTAATAATGAGCAATGTATAGTGTAGTAGAAGAAATAACTTTCTTTTTTCCAGGACTTTTTCAAGCAAAAATTATAATAATAATAAATGATGAGATGTTTTGCTGATTCTATTAGGAAGTAGCTTTTGAAAGCTTTTTCACTAAACAACAACATACAAGTGTTCATACCGTAGCACTCACACTCGATTTGACACGAAAGATGTTTTTCGTATATTTTTCGCATGGTTTGTTGTATTGTTGTGTGACTTCTATTAGTTTAGTGAATAGAGTACTGTAGTAGTAATAGCAAGATGGTTACAAAGGCATTTCTTACACACTTCAAAGAAATTTTTGGTTTAAATTGGAAAGAATGCCTCTGGTTTATATATATGTATTTTTATAGCCTAAAAGTATTTTACGATGTCTACTTTAATATGTAATAATATAATGTAATACATTTTCATTATCATTCTTAAACCTTACTTTTAGTTTTTACAACCCACTCCAGTTATTTCCCTTCAACCGGTACACTCTACCTATGTATAATAATCCACACTAAAATATGGCTAATAAAGCTTGATCGACTGGCTCGATTCTAGTAATTATGTCTTTTAGTAGCTAATAATTATAATACACACTGTATTCAATTATACTCTAATAGTACTAGTGCGAAAACCGTTTAAAACGTTTCTGTAATTATATTTTGGTACAATTTCCTTTAAAGCTTTTAGCAAAACCTTCTCTTGTGTACTAAACCTCGGGAGTGTTCGAAAATAACGAGAGTCATCTCAAAGAATTCCTTTGGTGTTAGCGAAGAGTCTAAGGTTCGGTCTTACGATTAGGATAGATTAGCACAAACTCAATTCTTTGTGTTATTACACGAACAATAATAATAATATATAATATATTACACTTTTATTACTACAGTAAGTAGTACTAATGGACTTTACATACGTAAAACTCTTAAACCTACATACTATGCCTTATTACACCATACCACCAACAATAATGCAATAGTAAGCTACTATAAAGTTCTTCCTTGTGTGTTTTAATCTACTTAAAATCTAAATGTCGACACTCACACATGAAATGTAAAGCCCTATGTATCATTACTTGTTAAACTTGAGATAAGACATTTGATTACATTAGGTACACGTTTCTGTCGTCATCATTAGTAGTTGTTTTTGGTTTCATCGTTATTAAACTCCTCTTCGGCTGTTTTTACGTTTTCGTAATTCTAAGTGTTTCGTTATACCATATTTTTATTTTTAGCGTATTATTATGTTTAAATGAAGTATATAGGCATTTAATATTATGTATGTGAGTAAATTACCCCTTACAGCTATGGATTTATGTGTAAACCGTATAGCTATAATATTTATGTACTATGATGGTCAAA
This sequence comes from Pogonognathellus longicornis, assembly GCA_034694085.1. NCBI lineage: Eukaryota > Metazoa > Arthropoda > Collembola > Entomobryomorpha > Tomoceridae > Pogonognathellus > Pogonognathellus longicornis. The sequence goes on from JAQFYB010000330.1 coordinate 21,108, forward strand.
TGAAAAGCTTTTGATGACAAAACAAATATGGTTTGGTGACTGTTTGGATTTTTTGGCTTGGAAAGCAACTCTGTATTAATGCTGTGTTTGAGTTTTGCTGGGTTTCTTTCTACTACATTTGTATGTCGTATCTCACAGATCGTTATTCGTTTGTCGAGTTAGTTGGTCTGCGATAATTAAATCGAATTCAAGGCAATTTTCACCTCATTAATAGCGACCAAGCGTTTAAATATTGAATTATACCTTTGCCAGCAGCAGCAGCAGCCAAAACATTTGCACACAAACCTTTTCCACGCTCATTCTCCCTATACTTCTTTCATATCATACTCCGCTCGTGTACATTTTACCCCCATACTTTATTTTCGTACATATCACCATGCAAAATCATTTCCGAAGCGATGGTATTATGTTGCCTGAGCTATTCCATACATTAGCAATTCTACAAGCCCTGATCCATTCTTTCAACTGTAATCATCTGCTTCAAATCCAATATACATTCTTTCTTATAAATACTAGTAATTCCATTCGATTCTCAGTGTCGGATTCAAACCAATTACTATTCGGAAAGTACAGACAAAATGAAAGGTGTGTTGTGTTGTACATAGAAAGAGACAAGAAGAACAAAACAGAATGAGTCTCCAGCCCATCAATCTAACTAACTGATGGTGAATGAATGTAATTGAAAAAAACAGAATATATTTGTTGATAATGATGAAAAAAGGAACTAGTTAATGTACAATTAAATGTTTCCTCTTTCTAACGCAACAGTCTTTTCAAAAAAGCAATCCAGTACAAAGTCTTTGGATGAGTCACTCAAGAAAGAATTGCACTTGTTCAGCTCAGTTTTTAATCGATTTGCAATATGGCAAGTTGCAGACTTGACTCTGCCTCTGGGGAAAATTGAAAATAGTTGCAAATGTTTCTAATAGAACATTATTTGGAAAATACATGAGTTTGCATTCTAGTATAAGTATTTAATCAACTCTTTTATCATTATTAAATTATATGTTTATACTTTAGTTCTGAAATACCTTTTTCACTTTACACGTAGTATTTTCTTTTCAAGACATTTAAAAGTAGGTACGAATTTTCAATGAGAAGGCCTATGTATATATACGGAACCTCTTCCTGTATCATAATAATTAACGTCCTTGTGCGATTCAGGCTAACAAGTCTTTGTGCCTTAGTAATTTTTGGCAAAGAGTGAATTTTTCTGTAAGCTTGAGAGCACAGAAAGTCTTCACTTTGTAGTAAACGGTTAGTGTACAGAATGGACTTTGCTGTTCCTCACTAACTACGTGCACTTCTCAGCATATTGGATAACCGAGGAGAGCCTCAGTCTTTGGGAAAGGATGGACTCAGTTGAAGAAGGAGATGAGGATGAGGAAGGACCAGGAGTTGCGGGATTCTCCTGAGCATATTTTTCTAAAATCAGACTCGACCTTTTTCTCGGGCCATGAGACGAGGAAGATGATCGAGCTCTTTTTCCAGAAGTGCTACTTCCTTGAGAACTACTACTAGAGCGACTAGCCTGAGGATTGGCGTACTCATCTGAAAGGTCTTCAGCCGACTCACTCAGACCCGGTGTGGATCTTGGAGTGGACGACGGACTGCCCACACTATTTCTAGGAGAGACAGACCTTCTAGAAAAGTCAATACACATCTCAGGACTGGCTGGATTGCTCAGAGGGGATGTGTGATTTGCAAAGTTCAAGTTTAAGTTAGCATTCATTGTTGAGATTTGATTTGCAACTGCTTTAGAGCCTCGAGTCAAAGCCAGAGCTAGCACTCCGCCGGGTGTATAAGAAGATGCTCCATTGTAACTACCATTGCTTAGATTTTCGGGACTTATCGATCTTTCCCTCTCACGCTCCCGAGACCGTGATCTTGAGAAAGACCGACAATAATACTCGTCTTTATCATAGTTCTTTGCAGCAGCAGCTGTAAATGGACTCATCTGCTTATTCATACTTGCATAGCTCACACTCAGATTCTCGGGCAGTATACTACCTATCGTGTTTTCCATTCTGCCTCTGTCTTGCTGTCTAGTAATGTTATTATTGGATCGAGCTACGTTTTCAAAGCGACTACGGTTGAAAGAATTGTACAGGTTTTGGTTATGCACACTATTCTGTTTTGGATCGTTGATTGGAGGGCTTAAACTACTACTGGAACTAGAACTATGACCGTTGGTGATAAAACTACCGGGTGAATGCCCATTGACCCCTGCTGCCATTGGATTGCTTGGAATACCATAGCCAAATTTCTCTGTGAACGCTAACACAGAGTCAGTCAGAGACGCACTCCTCTGGAAAAGCTTTTCATTTACCTGCATAGACTTTCCTTGCCCGTTACTCAAACCAGCTCCAAATGTTTTAAAGTTCACCCCTGGTGGTACAACATTATGGTTTCGTGGCGAATGTTGATCAGGCAGAGGCACATTGTTGTTGTTGTTGTTGCCAGCATTATTATTACCCGAGCCACTCAGACCATTGTTACTACCCAGAGATGGAAGTTTGGATGTAACATACAAGAATGTTGTTCGAGACTGGGGAGCTTGGTGAACCTGGATACCAGGGGGGAGCATAGGATATGGTACATTTGGAAGTTGGTTTCCGTTATTGTTGTTGTTACTACTATTCATAGAGTTACCCGTGTTATGACCATTAGGATGATGTGTATTAACATGACCATTAACCTGGTTACTGTTCGCGTTGTTGGCGATGTAGTTGCTGCTGTTGTTGTGAAGGTTCGGTTTGAAGTGGCCGTGATGATGGGACGAGGTTGAGTTTGAGTACATCATCAATGGACTGGGCGGTGTCTTCGGATCTTCGATTGTTGGTGAGTTCTGCGATGATATTTCCGAGTCGCTGGATTCCCGATTTTCCTTGTCGGAGTTTTGAGGTGCTTGTAGTAGAGATGATGTTGAGAGATCTGGCTCTACCGCATGGGACGGGGAATGAATTGCGTTGGAGGTTTGGTCCGATGAATGAGTTTTGATGTGCGTTTCTAGGGCTTTCTTCGAGTTGAATGTACCATTGCATAATGTACACTTGTAGACTTTCTCTCCATAGTGTGCCACCTACAAGTAAACACAAGGAAATAAAAAATATGTTTTGCTTTATTAACTGAAAGCAAAGAGCCGTATCTATAAAGGGGTAAGGGCTGGCTAACTTGGCATATAATTTAAACACTGCTAAAATACTTGTGGTAGTAGCTTGGCTATATCAAAATCTAATGTTGCTCTACAGGAATTGTGCAAAGTATGCAGATATGTATGAATAATTAGTTAAGATATTATTATTTTAGCAAGTTGAGACTAGGATTTATATTATAGGAAAATATGAAAAGCTATGAGTGTGCAATAATTTACCTGGTGAAGCTTAAGCACATGATTGTAGCCAAAGGATTTTCCACAAATGTCGCAAGTGTATGGTTTCTCTCCAGTATGAGTCCGAGTATGAACTTTGAGCTGCTTCGAACAGGTGAATCCTTTATTGCAAACTTTGCAGACGTATGGCTTCTCACCGGTATGCGTCCTCATATGAATAACCAGTTGACCACTCTGAATGAACGTCTTTTGGCAAATCTGACATCGGTGAGGTCTTTCTCCAGTGTGGATTCGCATGTGACGGTGAAGCTTCCCACTGTGTTCAAAGGCTCTCTCACACACTTCACACTTGTATGGGCGCTCTTTTGTGTGAATTCTTCTATGAACAGATAAATTTTCTTTCACTGAGAAGGATTTGTTACAATACTCACATTGGTAAGGCTTTTCTCCGGTGTGAGTTCTGTAATGACGTGTCAACCGAGCTGGAACTGCAAGTACAAAAATATCATGCCAACTTTTATAAAATGACATTTACAAATTCCATAAAATACCTTTCAGCTATACTTAAGAACGGTAAAAATAAACGCAATTCTCAACCATAAAATTATAGCTACTCAAAAAATGTATCACTATCTTTAAAAAAAATGAATGTGTATACACATAAAACCTATATAGGTACATGTATTTGTAGTGTGTATAGCGTAAGTGTAAATAAGCACAAGAAAATCACAATTTGTTGACTAATGCGCACTTGGAAAATTCCATCAAGTGTAAAACAACAAAAATATAAGTTAAATTACCATTTTCACTGATTTGTGTATCCATTTTGACTTTAAGATGAAGATAATTCTGTTGAGCACACCGGCTACACTGACAATTTGAAATGTAACTTAATAAATGGGCTGTATGATATATTCAGAGTGTAGAAATATCGAATATGTATGGTATGATATAATGTGGGATATAGAACTGAGAGCGGATGCATATAGAGTCTTAGCTGTTACGAGTAAAGAAACTCACTGACGTAGATTAGGAGGTGAAGGTTAAATGTGTAGTTTGGTATAGGGATTCGCCTGCATTTGCAATGCTACTTGTTATACGTTCCCTAAAGGAAGGCTATGCATGCACTCTCGCTAAAGACATTTTTCAGACTAAAGTCAAAGTCAGAACAAGAGAGAATATTATGTGAACCCCAAACAACTAACAACCGCGTGCACCCACCCATCCAAGTTTACCAGACTGCTATCTTGTGAATTTCTTTGCAATTCATTTTGCACACACTTGGCAATTTCTGTTATCTTAATGCCAACGGTTACGTATACGCTCCGGTCTAGTATACAATTTCGGCTCAGTAGCTTCCTTCGGCAACTTGGACAGTGAATGAGACCTGGATTTTCACTCTGTATGCACTGCTCACTTACACAGTTCTACTGTATAGGTTGTATTGCTTTACTGTGCTGCGCAACCATGGTGTAGAAATGCTTCAACTTTCCCCTAACTACTAACTACAACACATGCATACCTAACAATAAGTATATATGCATGTTGTAAGAGCATAGCCAAGTAAGAACTAACTGTGGCCTTCAATAAATAATGAAACGGATACTTGCAATTTTATTCCGGTGGAATGGTGGATGGAGATCACTATCTTGCTTGCTTAGTTTCATATACTTAAAATCAAGTGTTCAATTTTATAAGGTTAAGGTCCTTATAATTTAAAGATGATACCAAGGTACGAAACACGCGAATATTATTTTCATTACTTAATTATATGTAAATATAAGGCTGTAGATGTTATATTGCAATATGTAGCTACTAATATCAATATGAAATGTTATGCTCTGCAAATAATTTAAAGCAGACGGAGGAGCCTACGCCGGCCATATTTGCTTATCTACTACGTGATCATTATTTTTTGGAACACTGAAAGTTGCTCATAACCTAACAAAAGTTATTCTCGGAAAAGGGTTAGTTGCACATTTGTTACTCATGCACCTAACTTACCCTTTTGTGAATAGTTCAGTGTCAGCTCTTTCGTACGTGCATCAATGTTACGCATTAGCGAATGTGGCGATACCTATATTATGTCCAGGTATGATTTGTGTATGCAAAGTATGCAAAAAACTCATAAAAATACAGGTTTAGCACACCATGACCCTAGATCTCCGTTTTATAGCATATATTGCGTTGGCAGAAAAATAACTTTATAGTTGAGTTCACCTGCTATGCTATACGGATAGATACACCCTTGTGTTTGCAGTGAGACTGAGACAACAAAGGACTTCCATATGTTCTACAACGTCATATACAATGTCCCTACCCTTCCTGGACTTCAACCTACCTGTCAGTGTGTATCTATGCGTGAACTAAACTTACGCAGTCCCTTTTGTACGCTGAAAACGCAGGAGACAATTTTGATTCCAATCTCCAATGTAAAGGTGTATAAATATTTGTTGACTCATGTATACCTACGCCATTGTTGCCAGACTATTTATTAGTTGCAGCCACTAGCCCATGCCAATTTCCATGAAGGTATGCAGTATAATATAATATTTGTAGGGTGGGTTAGGTACCCGTGCAGTTGCTAGGTCCACTTTCAGGTTCACAAACTCGCAAAAATTATCAACGGATCAACTCATTTTAGGAACTGTATCCTTTCTGTATATTTCTATGGTGTGTTGGCTGTGTAAATGAATTTTAACATTCTGCCAATTTAGCTTGTTAGTATCCTCAATTTTACTTTAAAAAACGTCTTTTATGCCCACACCCAAATAGAGACCCGAAGGAATATTTTATACCTAACCTAATTTCTTTTATATACAAAATCAGAAATTTGTAATTTAATAATATGTGCTATACTAGTAACAATCTAACAATCTAATAAAAGTGAATACAACTTCAATGAAATAACAGACACAAAATAAATGCCCATGAGAATTAAGTATATTCAACAAACCAAAAAGTGATTCATTCACATAAAATACCGATCTACACTACATACGTCTTCTACGATTGTATTTATTAGCAAACTGTATTTTATAACAAAAAGATCCCTGCTAAAATACCACAGGGGAGAAATTGCAACCTCAATATTATTCATAGGAGTTATTCTAGTTCATTCATTCCATGAAAGGAATATGTGACCGAAAGTCACTTCTTTCAATGAAAGTTCTGTATAAAATATACAAGGCAAGTATGCAAATAACAGCCACCTGTTGCATTCTATTTATACCAGCAATTTTTTGTTTATGGACATAATGCAATGGAGTGGATTCACTGTGTCTGTGTACTTAAATTATTTACCATTTGATATCACTTCATCTTAAAATATACCCATCTAACATACCCAGTTCATTTTTGAGTGGGCCCTTGAAACTCTTCAAAACTCTATATATTATATTGCATAGGTACTTGAAAAAAATTTGAAGGAAAAGCCAATTATTGGTAAATGTGAGTCAGGCAGGGGACACGAAAGCAATATTTCATGAACTGTACTTACTGATTGTGAGTGTATAATAATAATAACCACATTACTGTAAAAAATGTCTGAATAGTTTTCTTGGGAAGCTTAGATGATAACATGCTACACATATCACGTTTTTATTGCATAAACACTCTTTAAGTATATTAAATATTACTGCAAACAACATTGTGAGTCCTGGCCGTTCTTGAATAGGCAATTATGTTAAAAATGCTTGGTAAACAAAGTCGTGGTGATTTTCTGTCCTTGAAACAAAAAACTTGTTTTGCTAAGCTGCAGTCTATGTGATACACCTAACTTGTATTTAAATGCTATAATAAATTGTCGTGGTTTCACTTAATTTGGATATGAATAAAGCAAGAGACTAAAATGGAAACTAACCTGCAAATGTTTTTCCACAAATGTCACACTGGTAAGGATCTTCCCCCTCCCGATGAGATCTTAAGTGATTCTGGAACGTATTCTTTTGCTGGAAAGTCTTTCCACAAAATCCGCACTGGAAACCACCACCAGGTGCATTGCCACTAGCTGTTATGTTGTTAGCTGAGATGGGTGGAATTACACCCCCTCCTTTTTCTTCCAGGCGAGGGGGTGCACCGGGTATCTCTGTTCCAGAATATTGGTATAAGCTCACTTCCGGAGTGCACACAACTTTCTGACCGCCGGGTAAACAGTCTCCGGGGCTCGTCTCAGGTCCTTTGAAAATTGCTGGTGGGAAGCTTGTCATAAACTCCATTTTTGTATACTTCGGGTAGTTGTCGAAATTTAAAGTTGAGTCAGTAAACAATCTCCCCTTGTTCAAAGTTAGCTAAATCACTAATGATTATATCACCATCTGCACAAAAACCATCACTAGAGTTAGAAATGACAAAACTTTCATGAAATTATTAAACAAAATATTTATTTTATTCCACTCCACAACACTAACACTACTTGTAACTCGACTGAGTCTCACTCAGATTCAACACACTCAATGTGAACGTTGAAGCCCAACTGACCGCAGAACATGTAACATTAAATTACAAGGTAAGGTTATTGGCAGGGTAGAAATAGTAACTAAAAACTCTGAGAATACTCATTGTACCTACATCCACACTGCTGCATTGCATTACAACATTGTGATTGAAGTGCGATATTCCCTGTGTATTGTATGTATACCATTTGTTTGTCTCAAAGTCTCAATGCATATTATGTTGCATTTTGGTGAATGGATTTTGGACTGTACCCTATATACACTTAAGCAGTCTACTAGCAATGTATGGACATGTTGAGTGCAATACCATGCCCCTTTACTTTTTGCAAGTGGCTAGTTTGTATTTGGATGCAGTATGGACGAGTCTTTTGTAAAAGTTAGTTAGTGTCCATGCAATATGAGTACATGACCTAGATCTAAGGATATTTGTATACGATTCTGTCTCTAAAAGATATTCATTTATGGCTCAGTTAGTGTGAAGGAGTTGCTGTTAAGAATTCAACATTGTCCTTCTATTTTCAACAAAACATTGGCGTTGCCTTCACCTGTGAGTTTCTTTTGAATCTCATGTGCACTACCCAAAGGATGCAAGAGAACTTATGAGTAATTAGAAATATAAGCAGCCACTATTTTATGTACATAGTCATTACTTGTCTAGAATAATAACAATTTGACTAGGTTCTATACTAAGGAATACGCAAAGACCTGAAGCACTGAAATTTCTTCTATTGTTCATTACGGGATGGGACTATGCATTGTGCATAATAATTCATAATGCAAAAACTAAATTTTTATAATGTCTTTTTAAATCGAAAGCAAAAGTATTATGGAAAATTGAATAAATGCTGCTGCACACACGTTGCCGTTGTGTGTTGATGTTTTACCTTGGTCAACATAGTTCTTGTACTTACATAGAGAGATTGTATTCTAGGTTAGTTATAATATTGTAATTCATATCTGCTAGCTGTTAGCTGTTAGTTCTAGTATAAACTAGCTAGTTGTTGCTTATAGGTCACACTATGAATTAGGTAAATACATTTTCTATTACCTCAACACAAACTTTATAGCACAAATTCATTTTTACATTGATTTATGACTAGTATGACCTCTGTGCTTAAATGCAAACCTTCTGCAGCTTAAATTCTTGGTAAGGATGAAAGAATTCGTTTCGGCAGTGTAAGGAAATGCATGTGCAAAATCCAATAGGTTTCCCTAATGTATTTGCAACACAAGGCCAACTAAAGAGATTAGAACTGATACAAAGGGCATTTGTGTTCACCTACTAAAATACACACACTGTTCCCTCATATTTGGCCTAGTAGCAGTTTATTATGCACAAAATATGTTATTATTATAACTAATAAATGTTTGGGAAGTCTGACACTAGTGATACTACTAGGACTATTAGTTGTACCTGCATTAATATTGGAATATAGCCAGAAAAATGTGTTAAATACTGTATAGAAGTATTACTAAAAATATTGGAGTACTTGTACATACACTGTTTGTTGGTTTTAATGTATTTACAATGACATATTTAAAGCTGATGCGATATACATAAAACCATGTTAAGTAGTACAGATATTAACCACATCACACCACACACAAGTTATGAATGATCACCTACAAATTTTGCGATGTTTATGCATACAACTGGAGTTTAGCTAGTTATTTCCTCATACATACATGCAATTCAAGTACTGACTCATAATATTTTATGCTCTTTTATGTGTGTATAGATTGTATTGAATGTTAGAATCAGTTAGGCGGACTATCCTACCGTAAAAAATAGGTCAAATAAAGTAAAAGTAAAAGACACGACTTTAGCAAATAGTCATAGTCTGTTGATAAAGTGTGTGAGTGTGTGTTTATGTGTGTGGGGCCTGTACTGTATTACACTTCGCGTCAATCATATAGAATTCAGAATTTGGGTGTCCCATGATGACCTAGAATGGAATAGTTAGTGAATATAGATATAATTCATTGTGCCTGAATGTGTGTGTGTGTGCTACTAATTTTCAGAAGCAAACAACACTTTACGCTGTGTGGTACATGTACATTGTACATGGATAAAATGATTGTCAATACTAAGCATATTATATATTATAAGCACTTTATACTTAGAAATTGTATGATAATTCACTAACTATTTTTCCTTATCACGTCCTACCCTACCATAACACAAAATTAGGTAAGCAGATGCAGAGTTGTTAGCTTGTGCTAACAATACTAACCTCAATTCGTCTCATTTATTATTACTACATTATGCCCCCTTTCAAGTACGTATATTCATGACCTATCTAAGACCTCGAATTATACTCCTCCTGCAGTTTCATGTAACGTATTGTTTGCTTGCTTTTAGTGAGAGAGAATGAGAGAACCTGTAGTGTGCTAGTATGGATATGGATTATATTTTGAGGTCAGCTCAGAGAGGGACTATCAACGAGACAGAATCCATTAATGTTAAAAACAGCTCTCACACTATGTGATAACGTATAGAATCATGGACATTTTAATCTACTCTAATACAAACACCTCTTTAGTAAACAATATAGGAATTAAATTGGGACCTTTTATAGAATAAGTTGTTGCATGATTCAATGGATAGGAAAATTCTAGATCGTAAGTTTGAAGATTGTTGGAGAGGTAAAGAATTAAAGGTTTATTGCATTACAATCAAAATGTCAAAATAAGAATAATATTATTTGAAAATTTTGAGTTATTTATGATTTGTTACATTGAGGATTAGTAATGGGTAAAATAATATTTCTTCGAGTCAGATGGATGGTACAACTGAAGATGTACCGAAAGACTCAATCTTTGGAAGCATGTCCAGAATATGTTCGGGGCTGGGTAAATTCCTAAATTTGCCAGGAGTTGGAATTGGGAATTGTACAGGAGAATCGTAAAGAAATGGGTCGAAGTAAACGGGTTCTTTCTCACCGGTCATGTCATCAATATGAAATCCTAGAAAAATGATTTCCTGTGAACCCTGTGACTCTTTGGTGATATTTTCATCACTGGCACTCTGACTACTGAATTCACTATTAATGTCATTTCCTCCTCGCTTTAAAAACATGTGAGTAATATTTGCGTAAAGCTGTTCCCAGTGTTTTGTGGATTCGCTTTGAAATCCAGGAGGAACATCTAAGACGAGAGGTGTGAAACGACTTTTGAGCCTTTTCATGCTCTTCGAGTCAAGGAATAATCGGTTTTTAGACCATTTTGGATTTTTGTAACGGGAATTCTCCACTTTATTCCAAACCTTTTGATTTTCAGTATCTTCTTCTATGTACCATATGACAAGTTTCCCTGTAAATTCATACTCCCATCCGTCTGCAACACCTTCAGGCTCACCCACAGTATTTATTGCAGGTACTGTCTTCCAAGTACTGTGAGAACTATATCTAGACAGACGGGGCTTGCGAATTGGATTCTTTACCCTTGGTGGTGTATTCCATCCATCAATGACAAATGAGTCCTCCTCCTCCTTATTACTAGACCCCTCCATTTATAGTCGAGAATAAAATTAACTTTAAGTTCTCTACCAGAATCCAGTTATTATTTCAAATGCTCTCTGGATGTGCGTCACTGCCCCCTAGGTGGTAGGTATCATCAACTGAGGGAAGTACATGCAGTTTTTTATTTATCCTAACTAATAATTTCGTATTGCATGGAAGTTTCCATGGTTCGACTTGACAACAGCCCGAGTCTAAAATCTCATGCTGCGTTTATTCTTCTACAGTTTCTTTTGAGCATAACACTCAATCATAAATAGATATCATATGAATACGAAAATGCATGTTAAAAATATATCGATGACAGCATCCGCATAAAAATGGAGCAAGCAACCACAACTCAAGGATTTTGTGTCTCAGTAATAAAGTCTGTGCACACCAATCAGTGTTTTCCAGCCACAAACGAATTAATAATAGAAAAGTTTTCAGGACATGAGTCATGTGGCACAATAAAGCGATTACAACAGAATAATGATACATATTAATGTATTGTACAGCAGTTTCTTGTGCACACTTCAAATGTATACTCTGGCTAACTTTATTTATAAATAAAAAACTGGGTTGTGACAGTTGTAACTAGGCAAATGCAGTTGTAGAAACATATTATGCAATGACCTACGAAATCATATGTGCATTTAATTGGCTATAGAAAGGGAACATGTATATTGGACTAGGTAGTAAAAAGTATACTTGTACAGCACAGACTCTTACGTATTAGAAAAGATTACAAAATAACAAGGATATGAAGCCAAACACTGCTACAACTTGTTCTGACTTATTATACAATGCTTCTGAGCAAGGATTTTGAGTCTCCACGAAATATATGCGTGCAAACGTAGCCCTCCCAACACACAAGCTCATGTAAATAGCAACTCTGCATGAGTTTATAAAGGGCAGAAAATATGCATGCGAAAAACAGTATAAGAGAATGCCTTAGGTTAGTGCACATAGCAAGTTGCTTTGTGGTATAGAGCGAATTACATATATAAGAAAGAACACATGTGCAAAAGGAGCGCAGAGGGGAGTTTAGCAATGAGAATAGCTTTACGAGCGTCTCAATAGTATATAGAAGGAGTTGCAAAAATAATAGGAGATTTTGCCGCAAGGATATATCTGTAAAGAGAAATACTGGGATAGGGCAGGATAGGAATCTGCAGTTAGGATAGGCCAAGAATACTGTGTAGACTAAGGTTATGGTTTTACTACGAGAGTTCCAAGCAGCAGCACGCAAAAACTTGTTCAGGAAAGTAGTATACTATTACCACGTAGCTTGCAAATAAAATTGCAAGCCAGCCTGCTGAATGTAACTTGGACTACGGCAAGGAGACCAAGGACGTTTTTCCTTGCTAAAAACACACTCGCAGTCTACAGCATGAAATGCGTTGGGGTAGGCCAAACCCAGCCAGCAATAAAGCAGGCTTCAGGGATTCTAGCCACGATTCCCCTTACCATGGATAGGTATTGCCAATTCGCAAATGCTTTTCGCGATTGTCAGACACTGCCTCTCCCGTATAAATTTGCTATATATATGTACAACCAAACCACTCATGCTATTATGCTCTATATTAAATTACTATCTATACATACAACACACTATACAGTTTACTCAACTAAAATCAGTCCTTCTAAGCTCCACATCATGTCATATCCTACTATTTGCACTGACTATACTCTTAACTCTTTCATACAACACAACTAGCATTATGCATTGTATGAATACTATATTTATGTATACTGTACTATTACATATCCTTACTGTATGTTCCTGGTTGCTGCCATGATCAATACATACATAGCTGCCTGTATAACGTTATTTTGCGATTATAAGCCTTTATAACCTAATCATGTGTATGCTGCCTACTCTGAGAATTACACAAGGTTTGCTATTTGAGACATGACTATACTGCTAATACAATCGTATCATACCCAGACACAAGGAGTGTAGAGTTAAGAGAGGTCAAGAATTTTTGCTAACGTACTTGCTATTAGCCACGCTACACACTATAGACTATACAGCGAACTTCGCTTTCCTCCTTATTCATCTGATTTCTTACAAGGGTTATACCTACATACAATATCGATGTATGTATGACATGTGTTCTTGTATTATATAAATATGTAGTACCTATATACACTGTCTTATACAAATCTAGATCTAGAATACTATACTTGCAATTCTCATGATATTGTACAAAGGTACATACATACGTGTAATAATTTTATCTGCTTTAATATCTTCCTAGTATACCTATGTACTCAATGTACTGCGCTAAACGTAATGATAATAAATCATCAAATATGTTGATATAATTCATAGAACAATGTAGTAATATATAATTCTATTTTGTAGGTATATAAAAATGTACAAGTTAATTCCAGTACCTACCTTGTATTACGGTAGGTACTGGAATATGTAATTTACATACATAGCTTGTATACGTAATATAATAATCATATGATTTGTGCATATTGATAGTTGTAGTAGGCGTATCGCATTTAAACCCTTGAGAATTTTCACTTAATCATTTTAATCTGATTTTTACAAAGTTATTTGCTTATGCATGCATTTATTTAGCCTGATTATTGCTGTATGTATGCTGTGTTAGGTACTTCGCGTTCTAAATAGATTAGATTGTGATAATTTGGAATTAATTGGATTTATCACTTATGTAAAAGCTATTTTTAGATTAAAGTTGTTTTGTCTATATTTGTGTGCAAATGTAAGTCTACAATTATAGTAGTATAGTAGTAGTGGCTACTAGCTACTCAATTAATTGTATGCATGAATAGGATTGTACTATAATGTACAACTATTTGTACTTATTAATATCATTTTATCCTGTGAATGATTTTATCTACACACTTCTTGGTTAATAAGGATGTTTACGTACAAAAACTTGTTACGCAAATAGCTGTTATTTCAGAACCCAAACGCAAACGCGATGTTCTTTCAGAACAATTGAGACAAAGAAAGGCTTAAGATGTAGCCAGTTCCATTATTTGAGTGAACCTGAATGTGTTTTCTCGTATTGCGCATACGTTTACATTTCTTAAGTAGTCTTTGCTTTCATCTTCCGCATCTATGCGGAAAGGCCATATTATTATCACAAATAATTAAATTATTTCACTCTTTGCTTGTTCTGTGGATCTTCGTATGTGTGTCGTATCTGATAATATGCTCATAATTCGTCAATATTTACATTCCCTCATAGTTACTCACGATTTGCTAAAACAAACTAACCAATTCGCTGTATTTACATAGCCCAATTAATGCAGAGTTGTCTTTGGATTTTAAAATGTTGCAATACTAATATGAACTACTTGTTCAATTACAGACGATGTTAAGTGCAGATTGCAATTTTCATGGTCATGTTGTGATCGGATCATCATTTTCCTGAAACTGATGGACTGCAAGGTTACCATGATGCACCAATGGTATTGCGAAATTTCGAATATATCTCACAGAGACCTCAAAATGTTTACACCAGTATAGTAGAAGGTTAAACATTCGTTGTGTACACAAAGGTGGATTGCATAATGAAGTTGTCTATGTCACTATTAAATGCAGTATTGTATTAAAGCACAAACCAAAACAGATTGAAACTGTTCTCGATTGCTCTCGTAAGTAAACAAGAGCATGCATGCCGCAAGTGTCGCTACCTTAAATGAGCCGCACAAAGAAAAATTGATGCACCTACCATAAACTACAAATAAAACTTCAAGTGTGGAAAAGTTTGATGTTTGCTACGTTGTGGTACTCACATTCTTAAGCGTTGAAACGTAATAAAGTCAAAATATAATCTTGACATAAGCTTAATGGAACTTAATCTTATGCAAGCATGCACACACTATGAGATTCAATACTATTAATGTTGTCTGTTACTAACTACAGGTAATGAACAGATTATTAGTGAAATGCAAATAATATTTATAATGCTTAATTTTCATGACCTTGTGCTGCTAATCTAAAAACATTATTCTTCGCAGTAAAATCTTATACGTAAATGGTAAATGGGTTGCCTAAATCTGAATCTATAATTGGAATTAGCTTAAAACTTGATTTTAGCTGTAAACAACCTTTGTTTTGACATACAAACGTAAGTGATACAATGTATACACCATGAATGTACAAAGTTGTATTAAATGACTCTGATTTCCTTGTGAGTGCGTTCATACTACTGGCTACACGTAATATTAATACATAATATTGTATGTCTGTGTCTGTATGTATGTACCTGTGTACAAGCTTCCTTGAATTTTACGCAACATATTTTAATCAGTATTCAGTATGCGGTAAACACTTGAAAATTTTGTTTTTGTTTTTCACTGGTTTTGTTTTATACAATTCCACTGTGACGTCAGTATTTATGACTGTAGATAATTGACAAGGCATGGCGATTAATAATCATATTCATCATGAATAGTGTTGACAAAGTAAATGGCGGAAATGCTCCATTGCAATAGTTATGAATGGACCTATTGTGCTCGATTTTTCTGGCTTAAAATTTGCGTTGTACATTTACATGATGCAAATTGTACGTATTCAAACGATGCACGTACCTGAGTATCTACATACACATCTGTTGTGCATTTTTGTCAGCTAAAAATATGCAGCCTTGAATTATTTTTGTGTTTGCATCACATAATTATGCAATATACATATTATACTATGAGTGTGTTGTTGTGCTGCTTATGTTAGAGCCAAGAGATTTGTACTGTAATGTAATCAAAATAG
This sequence comes from Pogonognathellus longicornis, assembly GCA_034694085.1. Taxonomy (NCBI): domain Eukaryota; kingdom Metazoa; phylum Arthropoda; class Collembola; order Entomobryomorpha; family Tomoceridae; genus Pogonognathellus; species Pogonognathellus longicornis. The sequence continues at coordinate 37,146 of JAQFYB010000330.1, forward strand.
ATTGACTGTATCAATCTATGATTTCCTACTTTTAGAATATTTTCATGTTCATTAGAATAAATTACTTAGGAAATATATTGAAATGTGCATTTTATATTCAATAAGAAAGACTTGCTCAATATTGAGAACATTAAGGTAGGGTAGGGTATTATTTGTAATATCCTGGACAATACTAAATCCATTGTCGCTTTTATGAGATAAAATGATGTGCATGCCACTATTTTGCTTAAAAACTTATCTTGTGTCTCATTTTATACATATCAGAAAGATAGCGACGGAAAGAAAGGCAGACATTGGTTCAATACAAACAGTTTGATAAGAATTCCAACTTATGCACACAAATACAATATTTGCGTTTTCTTTTGATGTACTAAGGTAGGTAAGTATGTGGTCAATGCAGTATGTATAAAGAGAAATAATCAAAGTGTATTGCAGTGTATAAATTAGCATTTATGTTTGTATGTCTACAAAATACTTGTGTGCTTATATATAGTAATACGTGTTTTGCTCTATTTCTGCATAAATGTTTACTTTACATGGGATTTACAGGCTTATTATACCCAGTATTTCATATACATAAAACAAAGTCTGCTGTGTTGCTACTTTTCCTTTGTATAAAATATGGATGCAGCTATAAACTTCAATAGTGTAGGTACTGACAGCATCTGTGCAAAACAAATGGCTTATTAAATTGTAAACAACTCTAAAGATAATACAAATGCAAATAAAATCTTAGTTTGGCACACAATCCGTAACCACTCTGATGAAATGTATGAGTTTTATTTTTGGACAGAGGCTTGAGCACACTGTGTATATATACTGCTTTAAGTTTTGCTACCTTGTACTGTACACTGTTTGTCAGGTTGAGTTTATCTTGTGCAATTATCATTTCCTACATATACCAACACAGTTGAGCAGACAAAAACAAATTATTAAGTATAACTAGGAAAACGAGTACACTGTACACACATACAGCAACAAAGACTGTTTGGCATACCTATAGTTGAACTGTACATTTAATGCACAATGTATAAAATGTATGTGGTTTCAGCTTTTCAGTTAATACATACCATACCTTTATAATATTTATTAAATATCGCTAATCGTACTGCATGAGTTAAAGCCGTATTGACTCTATTGACTTTTGCCATAGCCAAGCAGATTACAATGCTATAGCAAGTAAGAATACTGTTACGCAATTTTTAACTTTTTTATTCTATTATGATTCATGTATCGTTGATACATGAATCTGTACCTACCTATGTATATAGATGTCGCGTAAAATAATCGGAGACACAAATGCATGTCTGAAAGTAATGTATTGATGTTAATAAAACTAAAAATGAATGGGCATACCTAATGCTGATAATAATAATGAGTGTTTTTTCATTTGCCATCAAATTCAACGTTTTCACTGTCAATGTATCATTTCATGACTTCATTATTATGTAATATAATGTAATATGCACACTATGAGCATCTAAAAGCTTTGCCACAGTATATATCATGTCATCAGATTGGATCATTATTAATCAAGTTTTGTGGACCGCCTGCTTCACTGGTTCTTTCACTGGAAAGAACCAGTGAAAGCCTGTTTTATATAGATAGCTTTTAAGAATCTTTGGATCTTCATTCGCAAAGTCTTCATAGTAATTCAGTTAGGTAGGTAAGAGTTATGGATCTTTAGCTTTGAAATGCTTTTCAACAATATTTACCTCCCTTATCTTAAAATATCTTGCTGTCGTACTCAACATAATATGTAGTGTCATAGTGTGCCCCAAAACAATTTTGAGATAAAACTAAATCATCTATCCTCCTGATATCGATATCCTAACGATATTCTATAAGTGCTTATGTCCTGCTTGTAAATGGAGTAATTTTATCTGCAATAGCCCTCTTTTTCAAAGTTCCATAGATCCAAAGGACAGTTTTAAAATGCTATGGAATTATTTGTAAAAATTATTCCATAGTTGAAGAGTTGAATATTTGAACGGGAGAGACTCTCAGACACTTGAAGCTTAAACTTGGGATACTGGGTAATCAATTACTTATAAAGTAATCATGGCGATTATTACAGTTGTTAATGATATCATCAGTTTAGGCATTTTATCTCAATAAGTACCCGCTGTCAGCTACTTAACCTCACCAACAGTACTTGTTACATGTAGCTAGTAGCATGTAGGTTTTAGTTGTAGGTACCTAAGTAATAAAGTTAAATGCACCCACATTGGCTGATGTGAGCAGGGAACAATGTAAAATTGATCAATGTGTTTTACTATCTACACTGTTACTCAATTTCTTCTAAAATTAGCAGCTATGTACATATGACCAACTAGACAAAAGTGTCTGTAGAGCCCAGCAATTAAATACAAGCAGATTTACATTCCAATTCATTCTTGTGTTATCTAATTAATCTCAAAGATAAATTCAGACCATTGCTCTTTCACTACTTTTTCACTTTTATAATATGAATCGAACAATTACTAATTGGAGCGATGTACCTATTTAATTACCTACTACATTTATATCAACAGGAGACAAAAAATCTTTATATGTCGATTGACCACCCAAAACTATTCCCTATTGCAAATAAGCTTAATTGTAAGCAATTAAGCCACTCTAAATTGAAGACGCTACAAAATGCGCGTGTATGAGGTGACCTGAGATAAAGTAGCTAAATGTGTAAGTGCAACTGTCCCAAAGCTACAGATGGGAGTAAAGGCAGCTAAGTATAATTAGCAAGGACATAGCATCATGGATGTTAATGACTAATTTTTCATGTCTACCAGAATTTTTCCACTTATAATCAAGCAATGAATTAAAACCAACATTGTAAATAACATCCAGTAAACATAGGATCTTGTATAGGTTGTTTATAATTGTGGACTACAAATGTCTAGCGCTGTATACAAGTAGGTATGCACGTATAATAATAAGTTAAGGCTGTAATGCGACAAGTACAATATGATAAGACAATTGAGCTTTGGTTGTTTTCTGGTGAAAACGCAGTAAGTGACTGACTTACATGAAGGACACTGGACTGAACTGACTGGACACACTACATCGTTCACTCTCACATAGTCTGGTCTGATCTAGTAGAAATTTGGATTATGTCTAAAGACATGAATGTAGGAAATCCTTTGACAAACCTAAATAGACTGGCAGGTAGCAGTGCATTAAAGTGCTGGTACGTTGATACATGCTGAGATATATAGGTGCTACTAAATGCTCGTGTTGTATGTGGGAAGTAATAGCATTAGTGACTTTAATACATAAATAGTCTACTGTCTATATATTGCTGGTATATAAAAATACATGAAATAAATACATAGCAGCTACATCAGTAATGTAATGTAAGGTAGTCTTTGTTATACATATTATGTCTACCACTACAAAGGATTGCATTGCATTGCACACGGTGAGGTTAGAATTTTGGTTTGGTGAGGAATTAAGGAATCGCTGCGCAGTTGAACCATTGCATTGTACTATACTAGGACTAGGTCTCCACGTGGAGCACAAAGATTTTTTATGTGTGGCTCAATAAAGCTGTATATAAGACAGAAGTGCAAGCAAGCAAAAGTATACAAGTATATACTTGGCATTGCTCTAAGAGTACTACTATTAGCTATGTATGTATTATTTATGTATAAACTACACAAATATATACGCAATAAGCAGTCATATACATGTACGTATGTATATATAAACCCGTGTAGTATCTGTATACACACTACGCTACATTATTAAGATCGGATATGGCATGATATAATAATAACACACAGTAAATACATAGGTACCTACTAGATACACACATACACCAATACACTCATCCCTATATGCATGAACTCCTAAATGCGCTTGTCCCTAACAGCAGTAGTATATATTTATATAGTGCCTGTATGCAGTACAATGAATGTGTTTAGTTATTTGGTTTGGTGAGAGTTTTTTAGACCATTCTGATCTGTCTAAATAGTAAATATGTACTACTGTGTGTAGTGCATGTATTCTATGCATATGCGTGTGTTAGCAGAGTCGTATATGAGTGTGGAGCTATAGGAAAACTACAACCACATTGTAATAGTTTGTGTTTAATGTCTTTGCATGTGTATATACATACATTGTAAGGAAGCCTCTAGAGATATAATAAAGTGAATGCATGTATGTGGGTATGTATATACATACATACATACATACAATTTACAGAATGCTACTATGTATAGTGGTTCTAGTAATATAGCAGTAGTTTTCGTAGTAGTGGGAATGGGAATTGTAAATAATATGGGATATAGCTAGATGTGTATGCATAGAAGTGTAGGCTATGCGCTATGGAGTGTGTATGTGCATAGAGTGCAAAGTATATGTCTAAACACAATTATCTATAAGGTGCAAGTAGTGCATGTATATATTTCTTGAATGTGAGTTGAGTTGAGTTGAATGCAGGGCAGGATATGAGCAAGTGAGAAGAATTGGAAGAAAGATATTTGTGTGTCTGTGTGTGTATAAGATAATATTGCTATAAGGATATAATGGTGTAAGTAAGGATATTATGTGTGTGAATGTTGTGTGTATAAAATGTAGATGCATATAGAGTCTGAAGTTGTATAACAGTAGTGTGTAGTATATATGGATGGTATTTTGTCGTTGCATGCTATTCGTGAATGTTGTTAAAAGATATATGTAAGAGTGTAGATAAGCGTTATATGACGTATAGAGAGTGTGTGTACTATATAGCATAGTAGCGTAGGCAAGCAAGCAAGCAATCCAAGAGTTTACCCCGACCTCACATACCCTACACAAGTTTATGCTACACGTGCCGTCCGGGGCCCCAGACGGAGCATACAACAAACTAAGTAGGCCTTTCCCAATGTAATCTTTTATAATACCTTCACCCTAACTATCAACAACTGTCAGCTATACATATAAAACCAAACCAGACCCACACACCGCTATGCTTTTTGCCTTTCAAATTTCTGTCTCAACTCCCTTTACAATGCAGATTTTGACTGAATTACGAAATGACTTGAGGATTTTTTTAATGGCTATTGTTCCTGTGTGTTTTTTCTATGGTGTGTGGAAATTTGGGAGGATTTTGTCCATAGGCTTCTCAGAAAATCGGGGGGAAAGGAGACAAAATGAAAAATGTGTTATATAGACGAAAGTTTCAAATTATTGTAAAATGTAGGGATTTCGATGAAATTTTAAATTGATGATGGATTTCGGAAGAGAAACGTATGCTTTACGAAATATGTGAATTTCATGCAAATCTGACGGTCAGTTTGGGCAGAATTAGACGAGAAATTTTGGAGTTTTTGCTATGAAAATCTTAGTAATTAAGAGGAAGAGGAATTAATCTAATTTGACACTTACCATTTGATAATGATCCGAAAATGATGGAATTTCGATGTTGATGAAGAGGAAAGGACTTGTTCCTTAAGAAGATAGAGTATATAGACGGAGAATTTTGGAGAAATGAAATCCGTAGTTAAAATAGACTATGGCAAAAATTAACCGTTTTCATTGCTCCGCAGAGTCATGAATAGATCACAAAATCAATGAGTTTATGATAAAAACTGATTTGAAAACTAAGTGTGGATGAACTGAATGTTTGTTCACTTAAAGTCTTGCTTGACAAACAAGAAAGTCTCACTTTTCTCAAAAATATACATTTCACTTCCAGTTTTTTTCTCACAGATTCGAACAAATTGTTTTACAACACAAATCTTGTGTATTTATAATTGTTCCTGTTAATTGAGCTTGTTGCTCTGTATGTAATGTTAATTTAGTTATGCTATCAGAGTTCCTTCCGTGAGCACAGTTAGTCACCTACTGCATATTGACAATCTCACTGGAGCAACGTATATAGTTTGACTAAGAGAACAGAATTCTCACAATGATTCTCTAACAACACACACAAGCTTGTTCAGTCCACAGTACTGCTGTTCAGGCTTCTCTTGTACAATTGATATGCTCCCAATGCATGTACTGCATTGCAATACTCAACCAAGTCTCTCTCTACGTGAGTTTCGTCGTCGGCTTCGCTTAACATGTACTCGTACCACTCTTTACACTCTTAAACACTACACACTCACACAGCTACGCTTTGCCTTGCTTTTCAGAGTCTCTTTTCACTGTGTGTGTATTGTGTGTCTTGTATTGCTGTGCATTCTGTTTATATGTATCTCACTACTACTACTACTGCTACTTACACTTCCCACCACCAACAAAACTTCCTAGCACTCACTCACCATCAATACAACATAATAGTCTCACATACACACTAACTTTGCTCTTGTCATGGAAAGTGTGTGTGTATACAAAGTCAATGTGTCTATTCCTATACACTTGATTCGCCTTGCTTTGTATTGTCATGTTGTTATTGATGCTACACCTTGCTTTAAACATATCTTTCTTCTACTGTTCTATACTCTCATGCAATTCAATGTGATTTAATTCGGTCGCAACTATTGACTTTACTTCACTTACAATATTATGTGGATGAGACAATTTAAGTGGAATGCCATACCGGTATTCTAGTATCCTATGCTCTTTTGGTACACTCAACCTTTTACGCTCATGCACCGAACTACTCAACTTCCTTATTCTTCCTGGGACTGTGATAAATGTACTGACACTCAAATAATGCTGGTTACGTGTATTTATATAAATATATCTCATATTATGTACAAGTATGTGTGTGTTTTGTATATGTACGTATGTAGTAGACATTTACACGGCTTGGCATAAGTATTACACAGTGTTGGAGCATCTTCAGTCTTGTCATGCCCTCACTTGTTGTTATGATATTACTTTACTCCGACATTTCCTATATTACATGCATTTTAGCTGTCATGTTCCTATTACTTTACATGTTGCATCACAATGACACATGTAAGTTGTAGATCTAACTCATGTCTTACCCAATGCAACTATGGAACTGGCACTTTCAGTTTGTCAAGATAATAATGCATTAGGTATGTAATTTAGAGTAAGTACCTAAGACAGTGGAACATTGTGTAATTTTGAAAATATTATATGTGAAATGAAATTTTAAAATTGCAGGTAGATAATTAGTATTGTAGTAAGGGCATATGAGATTGCTTAACAGATTGAATAGGTACTTAAGTGAAGCTACCAATACAAATTTATGTTTTGGATTATGCACAGGAATGTAAAAGACGAATTAGGTATTGGCGAACAATTAGGTAGGTACATGTATTGAAGTTGATTCTCTAAATAGATGTTTATAAAACAATAGGTTTATTAGTCAAGGTCCATTAATGTCCACCTAAATGCTACTTCGATTAATTTTAGTATTCTTAAGGACAAAAGGAACACACACAATTATATAGGAAAAAAATTACTACTACTAGGTATGTTTAAATCTATTTCTGTTCTTTTCGTTGGTAGTAAATAAGTAGCATTACATATATCCGCAAAGTTCACATTGAACTGAGACCTTCGCCAATTCCAATGTCACCTTCTGGGGTAAAAGTGTTTAGAATAATGCAAAAGTTAAACTAAAAAATATACTTTCCCATAGCATGCCACGGGTGGTTTTAAAAACTGCTTTGCTAAAGTAAAAGCAATTCGGTAGAATACAAATATACATAATAGGTTTTGTGAACTTCAGCAACAATGTTGTAAGCTATGGATGCTATTGTAATGTAAGAATTGTAGACACTACTGTTCGTGTGCATTTAAACGTATATATTATATTTTGCCAATAAGAACCATGTAGAGTTAAACACAGTACCAAGGACAAAGTTTGCTTTCATTTCATTTCCCCTTCGACGGTCGCAGTAATTCTCTCAAACTTACGTATGTATACATAGTGTACTTTCTTATAATATATTTCCCACCAATACAAGACACAAAGCTGTCCGACGAATCGACAATTGTATGAAGCACGATATTACAAAATTGTGACCTTAACTAAGCATTAGTAATGAGATCACCCGGCTTAAGAACAACTAAACAAAACCATTCTAGTATGATGTTTATCTTTTGCTGTTCAAGTATTTAGACATTTGTCATTTAGCATGCACATGCATGTACTAGATCATTTCTTCATGTTTCCCGTAGGTATATTTATAAAAAATTAAAACGTGTCATTACAATAGACTATTCTTAATAAATTGTCATTATATCATTCGTTTACTTCGTTTGCTTTGCTTATTAGAAATACAGAGAGCATATACCACAAAGAATTGATCTCAATATTATTAATATGATCCCATGCATGAAACCCTGCAAAGAAGTGAAGAAAGAGTGGACTGATAACAAATGAAATTTATATCGCTATGAAATAATATTGTTGATGGTTAGAGTAAGTAAAATTCTATCATCCCACAATTTCAACCAAGCTTTACCACAATATAATAAGTCTAGTGTGTGTATGACAATGAGTTACAGAGTAAGAGAATAATCATATCATTTCTTAGGATACTACTTGAACGTACAAACTTCGAGTTGCGATAACGTAACAATTGTGCACTTGAGACTTGAGACTGAAGCGAAGCCAAAGCTTAATACTCAAGAAAACCACACGAAATCCAACCTCAAGCATATGCCGTGGAGTATAGGTGTATTAACAATGTATCATAGTTACAAACTTATCTTATTATTTTTTGTTGCATACAACGCAACACTTGCATGCTAGAAATATGCAGAGAAGATTCATGTGTTGATGTTTACTTGCACTACACAACTCTTAAACGAATACCTACCTGTCTGCAGTATTATACAGCATGTAAAGGTATACAACAATATACATATTGTTTCTCCATGTAAGAAAGTGGGAGTCTTTCATTCTCTCAAACTTGAAAACAGCATCCACCTTATACTTACCCACCTTCCTACGTACCTAATGCAGCTACTAAACATATTAAATGGACAATCTAAGTCTCAACGCAAAGCAAATGGTTGCAATACACTGTCTGACTCTTTACACTCTTCAAAAATCTGTCCTGTGAATACATCTACGCATTATACACCAACCCATGAATTTAGGACCTACGAAAATTTAAAGACCAATAATTCTTTCATATAAATGTGTACGAAATCGCGTATGAAAATCAGCGCAACGTATACCTATAGTACAAATGTATGACACAGATAGGTATGCACATGTGTTGCTGAAGAAAAGTTATAAAGTGACAGGCAGACAGATAGCTAATGCAATGTATGAGAACAACAAACGAAACTACCTGTACCTAAGGCACGTATCTTACAAACTTTATGTTGAGTTGTTTCCATTCACATCCACGGGTTACGTTTACGTTGAGTTACTTTGTTGCATAGATGCACCTTGCATGTATTCTTCAGCTGGGATCTTCTACACTTTGAATTTAAGTATGTAGGTACCTACACTACACTACATATATAAGTAGGTATACAAAGTAAATGGTTACTACGTGTTCTATGAATCTGGTGTGATGTGGGTGAAGCATCAAGTAATCAACTCTTACTATGTGTAATAGTCTAATCGTGGAAATAGAGTGTTAATACTTTCAAGGTGTTCCGCGAAGCACTCACTTGTATGTTGAATGTTTTACTATGTATTCTTCCACTAGTAAATAATTTGCACAAGTACATGGTTAAGTGCTTTAGTACATTCTGTTGCTTGATAATTTAATACACAGATAGATAATATATATTGCATTGGCGGGAGTGCAGTCGCTCTGGAATAATGCATACACAAAAATGATCATCTAGTCCTACTTGTGTAGTAACTACATGCAAATGCAAACCATGATGTATTCTCATACTAATGGAAATGCTGGGTATGGAAAATAGCCAAGTAATATTGTTGAAGGGTTTGCAAAAACGTTATGTTTTGCTTTGTACATGTAATATTATTTAATTATTAGTAGGTACTACTTATTACTGCGTCTTACTAATGTGGTATTTTACACTACTACGGCTAGAGAGTATGTTTGTCGCTTTTACAATATTTGGTGCATACTAAGTAAATGAATGTTTTATGATTAGTAGAAAGATACTTCAAAGCTGGTGTATGCATTACTCTCTACTTAAGTAAGGAACGTAGGTAAGTATGGGATATTCTACTTACATGCGGATTATAATAATGAAACATTTATGCATCACTCAAGTGACAATGTAACTTTGCCTACCAGCAAATGTACTATGTATCAAAGCTATAGGTACCTTTTAATACTACGCATTATTATGATACATTTACTGGGAGTTAAGTAGTAAAGGCGGAGAAACAATATGAGTGTGTATTTAAATGAATGTAGCTATGTGTTTGTGTCATGTAATTGTACATGATTTGAGGCTGCGTGTGAATAGTGACTGGGATGTGTACGACCTTTACATGCATTAACACCTAAAAGTGTGTTATATCTACTATAATCGTTCACGCATAAAATGACACCCCAATTAAAACGATATCCGATTGATATATACAAGGAATTGCTCTACACACAATCAAGACTGTGACCACGCAACTTACACACGTACACATGCACACTTTCTGTTGTTATGAGATGGATTTCATTTCATACTAGGCCAATCTGGGATTAAACAAGCCAATCAATTGCTAGCAAGTTAACTTAACGTGAAATCCAAAGCATTTTATTTTGTGTCATGTCGCTGGCTCGTTTATCTCAGTTAACATTGGGCTAGTTTGTGAGAAAATCTGGGTTGTTTTCTACTGTACATTGTACAAAGGTATAAAATGGCTTCAAGTAGGTAGATATTATATTTAGGGTGTATTTAGTTTAACTCTTCATATTACTGTTCGGTCAAAACGAAATCATGAAAAAACCGCACGTGTTTTTATGTTCGTTGTATTGCTATCTCTAGTTGCCAACTAAATTGGGGTATGTTAGTATTCAGGATGACTTAACATTTTCACGGGGCTACACACACATTAAAGCTCTGTGTTTAAGTTTAAATTGACATGGACGGGTTTGTTTGTTGTAGTTGTAACATATGAAAAGAGTAATTGGAGGGTCTGTCAAGTGTTTTAATTGGAGGCGGAAGAAGAAAAGTGATAAAGGCTGAAAATATATCTGAATTCATATCTGTGTAGATAATTCGCAAGTGTACGATGTATGTCATTGCACTTTAGGAGCAAAACAGAATAGCTCAGCTTGACTTGATTGGCTATTTTAGCCATAATATTACCATGCATGAGTGTATAATAAAGCAGTAGTATCAATGTACGTGTATACAATTCAGAGTGGTATATAATGTGAGTAAAATTGAACAAGAGATGCGTTCTGTGCATTCTGAAGTTAAGATGTGATCTCACATACAGAGCTACGCACTGTGTGTATGTACAGATAGTAGTATTCTTGTATTATTCGTAAACGATACATACTATGAGACATTCACACAGACATAGACATAGGAAGACAGTGTGTGTGTGTCTTCATGTATAATATGTGTGTGTGTTTGAAGATAAATAGTCTGAATGTTTATGTGTGTACTTAGATTGTAGATTGTGTGTATGGATGTGACGTAGAAATAAGGAGAGAGAGAGAGAAAGATAGAGAGCGAAGCCCTGCCCTATGCCCTATAACAAGCAAGAGGGATGAATGAAGAATCCGCCTGTGATCCCGCCCTAGACACGTTCCGGACTCTTCTCCACGTGTGAATCCACGACCTTCGACCTCAAATTCGAAGCTGTGCTCTTGCTCTCTGTTGTATATTCATTCTACATACTCTGTTCTACACTTTATATGTACCCACACATTATCTTACGCATAATATCAACGCATACTCCTTGTATATAATCCTTAGACAGATAATGACTAATACTACTAGGTATTATTATACACTATATAATAGAAAAGTAGAAAATACAAGTACCTATACACTGTCTTGATCATTTTACAATACAAATACTTACTACAACTAGCACAATAACACTTCACTACACAACATACATTCACCAATATCAAACCAAAGTCAAGTCAAAGAAAATTCTCCGGTCTGTGGCTACTCGTCGTTGCTATACTCTTGAACTAATGTTGTAATGTAATCCACAACTCCTAACAATGCAATCAACTCGACTCACACAACATGTACTTACATACATATTTTTCAATACTTTATATCTTTTATTGCTTATCTTACGTGTATAGCAGTATACATGAGTCTATATTTATACAAAGTTCTACTTTATACCTTGCAGACCATGCCTTCTTGTAGAACTACTACTTAGTATTTAGTGTAGACATTATCATATCTTTCGTAGCCAACGCAAAGCCATCTTTTCCTCAAGTTTTCTGTATGTGTGTCTACGTGTTCTTCTGCCTTCGTTTCACTTGAGTTGCTTAACTTAATGTATTCATACATCCACACACACTCACTTGTTGTGTGTACACTTTAACTCTGCTCACACACACATATATTCTTATGCCACTACAATATCAGCAAAATCTCACATCAGTATACACGAACGAGTGTAACTTCAAGTAGATATGTGCGTCTATTGCTTCTTATATGTAGGAGTGTAGTTTTTAAGAATCCTTTCCCATTACTATTCGTATAGAGCATGTTGTGTGTGTTAGAGTTGGAGAATATACTTACACCATACAGATACACTGTGGCTCCTTAAAGGAAAAGAAAACTCAAAGGCCAGCTTGTTCCTATCTCTTTGGCACCGTCGTATAATGTCTGTATGCGTTCTTGCATAAAGACTACTATTATTCTTTTTAAGCAACTCAACTGGCCAAACTCAACTAGTTTTATATACAAAGTGCGTTAATGTCTCAAAGTAAAACATTGGTAGGCCAGAGGCAGTTCAGGTAATTGAAACTCGGCGAAGAATATATGTATTACTGTAGTATACACGCATTTTTCAACTAAATAGTTACAAGTACAAGTATATAGGATCATAATTGTGTGGAAGTCATTATTATTATTATTATTATTACTAATATGAGTTTTAAGAATTGTAGCCTTAGACGAGGCTTAGCTCACCTTGCCATGCATAGCTACTTCTGCCTACTTTATACACTACAGCTTGGCAGTGAATATGAAATTTTTCCTGAATTGAAATCTCCATAGATAGAGATATAAAGACGCATGAATGCACGTTGTATGTGTGTCTGTGTGCGTATGTATACAGAACGTCCAATGCTCCGCTTCGTATCTCTCCATACAAAAGTATATACAAGACACGCACTCTCGATTTTTTCCAACGCACCGACAAAAAGTGATTTAGCCTTGACTAAGGTTAAGTTAAGCCAAAAATCTTCTCATGACATACAACAGCTAATGTTTCATCATATTTAATATGTCTATATACAAAACAAAACGTGTAATATTTTCCACAACATAGGTACTTATTAGATTTTGTATACAAACTAAAGATGCGTATTAGTTAGGTACCTATAGTACATGTGTAGTTGTAAACATCGTAGATATTCTGTTTTGTCTAGCCCCGATAAAAACGTATTACTATACAACATTGCCGTTTCCTTTTGACAATGAATATAATGTCTTGTCAAGATTGTCTGTCCATGTCTGCTGTTCAGTTCGTCAAGTAACACATTAATTTCTATATCTGATAGGTTCTACCTTGAAATCCCAGGAAGGTCAAAGCTACCACTTACTGTATTCTACACTCTGTATTTGTGTTTTTAATATGATGTGAAAAATTGATTATCATAATCTGTTTGAATATCTCAGCAAATCTCATAATAATAATAATAACTGATATTATTCTACATACATAAAGCACTAACGAGAGTGTGTACATTGTTATCAGATGTGTATTACATACTCTACGCCTTCTGTAACAGTATCTAAATATTCTAACAGAAAAACGTAACTAGATATATGTACTTACACTTGTATTGTACATACAAATATGCGTGTGGAATGAATGTTTATGTATTATCTTCAATTTAGAGGGTAGAGCACGGTCATATTGTACATAATACACAGGAATTGTACACACACGGGGAGAATTTTAGTTTGTAGGTAGCTCATTTGTCAGTTATTTTGTGTTTGCCAAGGTAGAGCAGAGATGCACATTCAAGATCACGCATAAATAAACGCAACTTACTGTGAAACGATACAGCTAGGTTCTTAAGGACATTTAAACCTTTTTGCGTTGCAAATGGTTTATGCAGGAACTGTTTACGCACTCCACGTGTCAATGAAACCTTAAGACCTTAATCAACAACTTTGTATTACTTACTATAATAGCAACATTAGCGCTTGTATAATCGCGGCTCACAGTGCCTAACTATAGTTTGGAGATTTAATGTAAATCTGATAATACGCAGACAATTTAGAACATCGTACAGACCCATTCATTCTATGACTAATGCTCTTAATTCCATTGCCTCGTGTTACTTCTAATGATTTAGCATTGGTGTCTGTCTAATATAATGGCAGGAAAAGAACAACCACAGGATGGCTGTGAATATTATATCAATTACATACAGACTATTTATGTACAATGATTCAATGATTGTTAAGTCTATTTATAACTGTCGGTACGTAATGCATAGTTAACGATTTCGCAATATTTCGCTTTATTAATAAATATATCAGCTCTTGTCAACATCAATGTTTCCATTTTTCCATACGTTTAGCGTTTTCACAAAGAAAGGATTAAAAACTAATCCAATCAATTTTGTCTCATACACAAAAGCTTTTGCGTTCAGAGTTGAGATTAGTGCATGTTATAGTTGTAGTAATAATAACGTTTAGATGCAATTGATACCGTCATGTATTGTACATATATATATTATATAATGATACAAAAGTCATGTGATTGAGCTCTTCAAACAACAAATTCGCTTGTACACAATATTAGGTCATATCGAATTCTTTTGATTACGCTGCTCTAAATAATGAAAATGAAACAATTCGGGAGCTCATGATATCTTCAATCATATTATGATTTTTTTAGAATTCACGTAAAATTGTTCAAAGCTACAAAATTGACAAACTTTGATTACCTAGTTATGTAGGTATAAGGTGTGTCATGCATTGCTTATGGGTACTGTACAATGTATATCATAATCCATCTCAAATTCGGATCTTTCCCCATGGTCTCAAATCATCAAAGGCTATGATGAGACAAGTTGTTTCAATATTTAAGTACCACAGCCAATCTGTAGCTAGAAAATTATTACAGCTAAATATGTTTTATCGCCTCCAGCTACTATTCCTGTGTATTTACGTGCACAATTGCTTAATATTAGTAATAACAGTAATAAGAGATGTTTGTATATCGTTAGGTTGTGAGGATACGATTGTGCCTTTCATTTCTGTTCTTAAAATAGATAGCTAGAAGGTGATATTTGTTAATGTAGGTACCTTCATGGAAGACTGGGCATGGTTGTACTGTTTGTAAGTGGTACTAGTAACTTGCTTTTATTTTTCCTGAAGGCAGAAGCTACCTAATTTCACGCTTTATGCACAAATATTTTGAAAACTCAATCCATTAAAAACATATATAGGAGACGACAAGCGTCAGAATATTAGTATCCTCCCAAAAGTGTAGAAATCTTAAAGATCTATTTCATCAATGTCAACATTTTGAGGTTAGAAACATAAAAGTGGAATGTAAAGTACGTATGTAGGAGTGGATGTATATTATTCAGACTTCTTCTAAAGCTATTTCTTCATAATGTTTCCTAAATTTGATGGTTTGCAGATTCTGCGTTCTGATTGTGAGTAGGTTGTATAAAGAACGCATTACATAGGTAGGTACTAATATTTTATAATATAAGAGCAATAAAGAGCGTAGTATAACTAATTCCTTGACCCGCCTTGGCTGACAAAGTGTTAGTAGCATATTTCAAACACTTTATTCAATAAAGTTTCTATTCTCGAGAAATGTTATTGCGTACAGGTACATTGCAGGTTTTTGCAGGCACAGCAGGCAGCACATTGAGCGACGAGGTATTAAGAAAATGCGTGATCATGAGTTGACGATTTAATTTCTAAATTAGTCTGAATGTCTATAGCCATTAAGCGTTAGTATATTTCGCGTTAGCATACATTGTGTAGTACACACGCATATAAATAATATAGGCAAATGTGTTTTAGTGTTAGAACATAATAGTCGTTTGCGAGTATTATTTGCATACAATAGACACGCATACTTATACTGAAAGGACGAAGTCTACGCTATAATTTTTAGAGTGGTGGTGTTGTGCAAATGTAAGTGTAAATGGGACAAACTCTAAGCAAAAATATTGTCTACAGAGTATTTGATAGGAGAGTCCAAACTACCACGAATGTATATTACGCACAATAGTGTGCTGCATTAAACCTAATAGAAAATGAGTTCGACAAGTAATGCAGTAGCAGTGTCCGTATTGTGCGTATTGTATATACTTATGAAAGTTTGTGTGCTGAAGTCCTATCTGAGTAAATGTGTGTGATAAGATCCACGTTAGGTTATGTTGGTTTCAATATAATAAAGCAGAGTGAGTTGAGTTGAGCTGTGCTGGTAGAAACGTTGCAAATGAGAATTGGTGAGTAGGCAAGAAAGGAGTTCTGGTTGGAAGTATGGAAGTGTGTGGTGTGGCATAGGCATAGTGTCTGTCTATAATGGCAAAGGCAGTAACATGAGTTGAGTTAACGCATAGCAAACTGCGTTGGTTTCTGCGTTTTCTGTTGCGTTGCACGCATAGACACGAGGCAAGACTGAGCCTGGCCTATGATAATCAGACTTTATTACACTAGAAAAATCCTGATGCTCTACTTTCTTACTTTCGTATAACTTTTAGCTCTCCATAGCTTTGACTCTTTTGACAAACATTTCGTTTTAGTCGTTCTGTTGTGAATTCTCATCTCATATCCACAAACAAATATACAGACTCCATTGTTTCATTACTATGTACGAATCGGTATTATATAGTAATGCGTGTCCTATGTATACCGTATAGCTATAATGTGTAGCTAGTTACTACAATGTAACTACATACATGTATAAACCATAAGTGTAAAGTTGTAGTTCTATAGAACTAGATAATTTATGTGACATGGAAAAAATCTATTTCATTTGATGGGGATGACGATGGTGGTGACATAGTGGTAAGGATCCGCTGAGTTGACGGTCGCCATCCAATCTGGAATCGTCATTGAACCGCTAATGCATATAGTATAGGATATAGACGAAATACCACGAAACCATGTTAAATCCATGATGTGTGGTTTAGATTCTTTCCCTATTAATATTAAAGGTATTATTCTCTAAGGTGGTTGTAAATAAATCAGGGAAGTGATAGCAGAACTTTTTATTTACTGGCACGTGTCAATGGCTACGACTTGCTCTACTATTCATCCTTAGTAGTCAATCAGATTCTTATCTAGATCACAAACATATTTTCCCTAAATTGCTCTAATAAAAGATAATCAAGATTTGTGTTTGATTAAAGTTCAATTGCAGATACATTGTAACTATATCCTATAGACCACCTACCTACCATAGACGCAATTTTACATGTACATAGCTACTAAAGAATTCTAACAATCAAAGACCATTTATAGATTGCAAATACTCAAATAATGCTAGTATCAAAAGGGAGTAAGTACATGGTGCTTTAAAGACAAAGGCCTACCTATAATACCGATATACCTAAGTAGCTTAGAAAAATATGTAATATGTCGATAATATGGAATGTAGAATTGGAATGGGCTACTGTGAGAGTAAACCTAATCTAAAAATATTCCATGCACGTTAAAAAGAGTTATTAAAAGTTTTTAATTATGTTAACTGTCTGTTCAACAAACTATTCTGATTTGTTTTTGTAAGTATAAGCATGTCCAAATGAGTTATTAGTATTACTGTCTGAAACTTAGTACCTAACTCGTACAAACGCAACAATTAAAATTGCTGATCCGTACATATGAAAAACTGCATTATTTATCTGCAGGATTAAATGTCTGTGATCTGTCTATGATGTGTCTGTAGTATTGGTCTGCATACCTGGAATTGAGATTTGTAAGTGTGAATTTCAAACTTACATTCATACATACCTTGGCAGATAATTTAATATGACGTGTCTCTGGTCGATACTGTGAAGTGTCTCAAGTGTGGTCATCCACAGTGGTTTATTACAGGAAGGGAAACAATGTGTAAACGCATGTAGCCTGCTTCATTCTCACATCATTACCCATTTGGCAATAATTTTAAACTCGTGCAAGCTAAAGAAATGGTTGTTTAAGAATCTTAAGAATACCTTCTACTAATTACAAGATTTACAATAATATCATTGTACTTAGTTAGCCATTGCTTTTCTCGACCAGTCAATTGTTTCAACTATTACAATAACCAGTATATAGTATTAGCTTAATGATGAAAATCTAAGGGTTCCGTCGTGTTGCTTTTATAGAGCGATCTTGTTATTTTATTACGTAAGCAAGTTCTAATGCATGTTATCTAGACCATTTCAATCTTAGACGCAAATGAGTTAGAGTGTGCACGAGTTACAAAGCGTTGAAATCCTCAACCAAACAAGTTTTCTATTGAGTACCTTACCTAACTTTATCAGATCCCCCAACATGCATGAAAAATAGCATTATTTGTGACAAATCGTACATACTCACCAGTACATAGATACACCTATGCACCTATAATCCTAATAGTCTGTAACGTGATTGCTCTAATTGTATTGGTAGTACCTGGAGTTATGCTCACTAGCAATTCTTGACTCACAACTTCCCTATATTTTCTACCGGATAAACAATGTTTTTCAATGATAACGCTCTATGTATTTACTAGGATACAAAGTACAAATCGAACAGTCACAAATTATTGCACCATACAGGTCGGAACTAGCACATGATGGTAAAGTAGTGTTCTAGAGTTGGTAGCACTATTTTAACCATTCATTTTAAGTGCAATGCGTTTACAATAATAAGCAGTAAAATTTGTTATGTTAACAATAATTAATTTACTGCTTCGTTTACGTCTAATGGACATACATAATTGTATTATTGTTGTCTATACAGTCAACAGACAAATTTGAAAATATTAATATACACCTCCTGAGGCACTTCACATCATTCAATTATGGTTGTATAAGAATAAATTCCAAAATCTAATTAGTTTTTCCTGGTTGAATCCATTTCATAACTACACTCTCAATCTGCAGGATCACTTCACTAGCAGACTACTATTACTAATAGACAATAATTACTAATGTATATCTCTCTTACTAAAACACCCACACAAACTAATGTATTTCTAGTGATAGTATAATACATAGATACAGGTAGTGCACATAGCACTAACTAAAGTAAATAATTGTAGACTAGGATTTCGCAATGTATATACACGTCTTGTTTATATAGAGTTGTCTGACATTTCAATCTCTATGCTATACTTTATGCATCTTAATCCTGACCTTTCTAGGTATTTTCTGTGTTTGCAGACAATTAGATGTGGTCTAAAAGATAAAGACAATACACAAAATCTACGTCTACCTCAACCCACCAATTACGTCAGAAGAGATTACTTGTCAAAAAGTGAAACGATATTCTCAAGTCGGCTTCAACATTGCAAGCTCAATTCATAATTTTTGTGCTACACTGAAATATTGAGACTGTATTTAGTTACACCAAGCTGTATGCAACACTAACACTGCAATTCCTTTAGCTGCGATTTGTTACTATTGAGTGCACTCATACATTGATAAAATGCAATACAACCCAACATGATTTACTCTGTATACTCTGCATACTAAGTCTGCCATAAAAAATGCATTTAATAATTACGAGTCATTAAGTTATTACTAATTATGTAACATGTAGGCAATGAACACTATACAACTGTTACAAAGTTACAAATTTCATGATTCGCCATCACCATGATACTTTGGTTTAATTAAGGAATTGTCTATTATTACTTATCGCAATGTACAGTATTGCGCGTAGTGTGATAGTTTTTGTTATGCAATTTAGGCTAACTGTGTGGGCTTATTTGTATAAAAGCATTTTAAAGCATTGCCTCAAGTAAAAAATTCATTTCAACGTGGAAAAGCTTTTCAACCACAATGAAAACTTCATTTATTAATCTGTAAATGCTATGTGTGTGTTTTGTGTTGTGTACCCTGCTTTGTTTAGGACAATGAGAAGAATTATTTATGCCACGCACACGCAGAGTTGTTTCTGATTGGAAATCGACTTGTTTGTGACAAAATGGCACTTGACTTTCGCTTTCGCAAATTAAGGTTGATTCATAGCGTGTGAAAATACAAAATAGTATAAAACGATTTTAAAAATAGAACTAATACATGATATCCACCGTGTTAGATTATGATTGACTTTGTATATTTAACCAAGTAATACTTATACCTATACATTCAACTTATTACCTTAATAACGCAACAGTCGCATGCAGTAATACTCACTCTTTAATACTTCAAGGTACTTTCAGCCGTTTGCACCAATTTACTAAATGAGACCTTTAGAAATTATCAATGTATGTGCTAAGTAAATTGGGCTGTACTGTTTAACTGCCCTTAAAAAATGTCCAAGGATTAATTAACCGATTAAATAGGTAGGTACTTCGATATTGTATGTAAATACAAATGAGCAATTACTTGCACTTATAAGACAGTGCATTATTGATGAGTGAGTCAACTTACTAGTAGGTTAACCTTAGTGCTGCTTTTCTTCATCTATCTGTAGATACAGAAAAGTTAACATGCTTCATGAACGAATGAAGTGATGAAGAATATTATAAAAATTGTAATTGTTTTATACAATTACTTCACGTTTTGAAAGAAAATGCATTATATTTAATCATATTAATATTAACACGAATGAAATATTTTATAACCATCTAAAAACCGACATATCTGTTGTTTATTACCGAAGATTTCATTTAACATTTACCTCTAAATTTTATAATCAGTGAAAGGATGCATCATACATAATGTGTGTAGTATACTCTAACTAAATAGTTTAAAGCTTTAAATCATAGTCATAGATTAGAGTGAAACTAAATTCCTATTGACCCTGCTGACCCTTCAATTAAATGTCAAATATATCTCAAATATGTAATTTGCAGAAGTAAGAGTCTAGCATGAAAGAGCTAAAGTAGCTAAGTATTTTTAATTAGAAAACATGGAAAATGTAGTGTTAAGATAATGATCATTGTGTAAAGTGTAAACAATATTCGTGGTAGCAATTGAATCCAGTCGAGTCCAGCTATTGGAATTTGAAAAGAAATGAGTCGGATGCATAGAAGACTACTATAGCAGACCAGATATTCTCTATGAATTGAGTAGAATGTACTTGTAATGTTCCATGTAAGTAAGTAATAGGCAAATGATGTGATTATCTAACGGACCTAATGGATCTGTTGGACTTAGTCAATGAAGCATTAAAGCATGCACAAAGAACAATGAGAGAATGTTATACAAGGTGGGTAAGTCTATTCAACTACTAGCCATTAAAAGTAATGATAGATTTGATTACACATTATACGTAGATTTTTATGGATGTAATTTGTGGTGCAAAAAGGTTGGCAAAAGGATGGATATAGGAGTCTCGTGTAGAATTTTTGCTCGTCACACTTGCTTATTAACATTCGACCAAGCTACTTACATTATTAATTCTCTTACAAAATAATGCATTATCAGCTCTATTAACAAAACTTGCTACACAAATCAATGTAGATAGTCATACCTATAACGTGTCTCTCCATACATGATACACATCTGCAACTAGATACAACGAAATCAACGAATAATGGTTCTAGTTGCAATTCCAAAGATCTTATTTACAACTGATAACATGGCGAGGCAGATTTCTATTTATCTCAACTCTATAGCTTTCCCTAATTAATTTCATTAATCACTTGTACTCGATAACTGCCACTAGCATTTCGATTCTATATCTATAGATGAGTATTCATACGCAATTACCTATTACGTAGGTATACTAACATGAATGAACTTACAGCACGTGTAAGTGCGTCAATTCAATACACTCAATGTTTTGTTTCTATATACAGAAAGTAATTCGATCTAACCTTTAAAATCCTTAATAACAAACAGGACTAGATTCATTGAGGTATCTAACTAAGCCTTTGCTATTAGCAAAAGCAATAAAGAGAGCTCCTAAAATTACATTTTCTATTGAGCATTGAGCAGAGCGGCTGTGTCTATACAACACTGTTAAAATTAGCACTTCCTTTCTTTACGCACTTTACGCAATGCATTAAAAGCATTGCCCATGAAACAGAGAAAGGCGAATCTCAATGCACCCCAGGAGCTCCCATTTATTTGGACTAGAGTTCATCTGAGTCTATATTTACACTCACATGCGTATACATGCAGTCAGTGCGTGAATGTTTTTTTAGATTCATTTGCAGTGCACTCAAGTATAGACGAGCTTTAACTTCTTCTTTCAACTTCAAAACAAACAAAGCTTATATAAGCGTATCCAATGTTTCACACACAACCAGAAATTCGCATCAAGTCTGCGCATTCTGTTCTGGTTCTTGTACTACAGCGATAAAAAATTACACCGTGAAACACATTGGCTTGTGAAGCAGTTGTTTTTATTTGTACTGTGTATATATGTGATACACTATACTTAGAAACGCGTATCTATTCAACCCCAATTTATCTTGTAACATTTTATTTGTATTAGCCCACTGTGTGTAAACTTCCAAAACTTTGTACTACTAAAACTTTGTAGTCTCTTGCCATGCCGATTGCCCGTATTATGTTATGAGCATTCACTTAGAAACTCCGTTGTCAATTAATTAGTTTAACGAACAAGTTGTCATTGCCATTTGAAAGTGGGTAGCGATGACTGGTATTCAGTTCAAATCGTTAGCAAGGTAATATAGCAAGAAACAACTGTTTAATAGGGTTGACTAATTTCTTATACACTTATTTCTAGTAATATGTATTACTCAACCTTAATTCTATTTTGGTTACAACAGTTACTTAGTTATATACTAAATGATACTGCTATGCTAAATAAATAAGAGCATCTCAATTGTATGTTACGCAAAGTTGCTTCCGTCTTTCCATTCATCAACCTTAGAGCTACGGTATTAACTTAGTTGACTTATTTATTACTCTGTGCCAACACGGCACGGTTTTAGACCTCACGAGGTCTTATAGAGCCTTTATGTCTGTCTGTCCGTCCGTCTGTCTGTCTGTCTGTCTGT
>JAQFYB010000331.1:0-60248 GCA_034694085.1 Pogonognathellus longicornis
GGTACAGATAATTTCACCCTCCCCCTATTTACACGTTTTTATGAGCAGTGCGTGTGATGAGATAGTTGAAATGAAAAAATAAGGAATAGTGATGCTTATGAATAGCTGTATGAATTGAATAGATCGTTCATATATTATTGGTATTTTACAATGAGACTCAATTTTACTGGAATTTGTACTTGTGTCAATTGGATTTTGACGAGTCACAGTCAGTTATAATAAAACATGCATTGAGAATGAATCATTTTACAAGAGCCTACTAAAAACTTTCATTCTCAAAATTACTTATGTAGGAATATTTTTGTAGCAACTAAGTATATACAAATTTTCATTATCTTAATTATATACATTTATTTCCTTTGAGTTGCTTCTTTAGTTCCGAGTTAATAATCTGTATCTTTCTGAATGTGCTCACTGAAACAAAAGTTGCGATCGTGTTAACCGTTTTGGCACTTTGTGCTAGCTTATGAAGTCCCCAATATAAATCAGCAACGGAGGCTGTAAGTTTGAATCGAGTGGCTGAGTCGATGGATGGTACAATATCAGTAAGATTTTGCAACAGTAAAGTATTGCAGTAAAGAGTCATGACCATAGTTCCAAAGTCCATATCCTTAAAAGAAACTAAATACCTGAGAGCGTTCAATAAAGTTTTTATAGTTGTCTTATCATGTTTCTTTATGTGAGTGCCTTTGTTAACGAATTCCAAAGAATTTTCTCCTGTTTTCAAAATATTGTGCAACTCATGCACGGAATTTTGAAGAATCTTGATTGTTTCTGCTGCATTCAATTTGGCTGAAACTGGAAAAGTAACTATATTATTATGATCCCGTGTAATTCCAGGAATTTGACGATTCCTCGAATAGTCTTCGTTGATATCAAGCTTTATTGCTTTTTGAATGGCAACGCAGACATTTTGCAATTCATGAGACATTTGTTGTAGTATTCCGGAAACAACATTAATTGCTCGGAATTTCTTCAGTAATTTTGTAAACTGATTTTCATTAATAGCTTTTGAATATTTTCCGTCTAGAAAGTGCTGAGCAGTTAGAGCAATTCGATTAGATACCGAATTACAGCAGAATTTTGCTGCAACTATGCGATTCATAGAGTGTGATGAGGTTCTTTCGATCATTTGCAAAAGCAATTGTGGTTTCAGTGTAGCAGGGCAACTATTTTGGCATGATGCTTGTGAGAATACATTGATATTGTTGTCAGTTCCCGTGAATACTGTTTTATACTGACAACGATCATACGAAACAATTTCTTTCAATTCTCCAGAAGCTTCGCTAGCTATACTGACATCAATCTTTCGCCGGGTGTCTTCAGAATCAAAGTCCCACAAAGGATTTGCTCTGTAAGAAGCAACACGATCAGGTAAAGAAATACAATAGACAAACGTGACAAATGTATCATGCTGAAATGACGATTGTGCGATGTTACATAAAATACCTTGAACATTTCTTGCTCACAATTTGCTTATTTTCTGAATCCGCAGAAGGAAGATTTAGTAGTTGACTACTTTTAGCCGCAAATTGTGTTATTTCGGGATACAATGCATCAGTTTCCGATTTGAGTTTTTGCATGTATGTTTTAATTTTTGTGTTTGCTAATTCGTAGATTTCTGCCACTTTATTCAAAGCCTCTAACTCATTTGGAGCATTCACAAATTCTAAAAACTGTGGAATTTCTGTAATTATTTCCGTCGAAGCAGGATTTGTCAGATCATATTTGAAAGCCGTATTCATAAGAACTATCCCTGCTTCAGTAGCAGCATAAATCATAGCTTTCATCCTTTCTGTGATATTCCTCAATGGATTTAAGCTTTCTTCGGTATTGTAAAGCAAACTCTCTGATGTAGTTTGAGAAACATTTAAGACATGAGTGCTACTTGCAAATGTTTGCGTACTTTGAGACGAAATCGATGCTCGAGGATATGGTAACCTAGCTTTGTTGTTTCTATCCAAACTCCACAATGGAACTATTACCTTGTCCTTGTCCTTGTCATCAACTAAATCATTTGAAATGAAAGAAGATACACCCGAATTTTCTTTACCGGAGTGGTCGCCCTGTTCTGTTCAATAATAAATCAATTTTGTAAATATACATGTACCTGTATATATCTAAACTAGAGAAAGTTATAGCTGGTAAATATATTGGTATATTGGTAAATTATGTATATTGGTAAATTTTTAGCCTGTAGGCTAAAAATTACACTTATATCTTTTTCACACATCACACGAAATGTTTTTGCAATTATTGTAGCTACCTGTATAACTCATCGTATAATTTTTTTTGAGATAAGATGTTCTTACTTGGTGTTGATAAGTCACTTTTCATACTGCCAAATATTTTTGATATCATACTGTAATCTTTGTATGATAAATTAACTTTGTTCTTTTTTATATTGTTTGTTGAATTTGAGAATGTCATATCACAACTGTATGGTGATTTATCCTTTGGAATTTTTTTTCCAAGCTTCCTTTCAAAGATTCTGAAAACGCAAAACTGTCATTTTATGAATGTGCCTGACCAATACTTGAATTATTATTCTTGATTAACAACTTATCATCTAAAGTTATCGTTTTAAGGCAATGAAAAGTAAGGAAAAGGTAACATACTCTACTTGGTAAGGACGTTGATTGAAATGGTTGAATTCGAATTGTTTTTTAGTAGTACTATTGTTCTTGTCAGTATTTTTGTAACAGTTTTCTTTGTGTGGTTTATTGGATGTTTTTGCAGATGAGACGGGTAATTGTTGAAAGTTCTGAGCTTTTGATCCACCTGGAATTGAATTCTTTGTCTCATGTATCTCAACTTTATCCTTTTTAACATTGTCTAACTCTGTCACTTCCAGGTTTACGAGGATTTCTTCTTTGTGGACCGATTTGACAAAGTCTTCTTTAGTATCCAGTATCCATTTTTCAGTAGAAAGCAATTTATGATCTTTTGCATTCTCGTTTGGATGTTTCATTGATGGAAGGATTTCATCTTTTAAAGGGATCACGGATTCTCCCTTCACAATAACTGTACATGCTTCATCCAAACATTTGGAACTCCTAAATAATCGCAAAATTACAATAAAATGTATTTGAATACATTGGGGAACTTAATGCACGTAATTTGGAGTTTTTTAAGGCACCTGATGTTATTGTTGACATCTGGCACATCGTTTTCATCTTCAGGAACGTAATCGTCATGTTCACGTGTATAGTATTCTTTCCACTTTGTGTCAGATGGATCATCACCCATTAATTTATGTATTTGATTGACCACGCGACGACTCTCTCTATCCATTTCTACCCTGTCCGTTCCAAAGTTTAGCCAACTTTTCTTAACACTCTTTCTTGTCCTCTTATTGTCATTTTCATTTTCCTCTGACTGTTTAATAATTTTGTCTCTAAAGGATTTGTCCATGATATTGTTATCTACAAGAATTTAGTATGCTGCATATTACTGGATACAAAAGAATTTAGGTGCATATACGAATGTACGATTAGGTGATGGTCATTTTGCAATTTCTGTTGACATTTATAAACATTTCATTTCATGCAAACTTCGCATTTCCCTTAACAATCATATTTGCATAGATCTTAACCTACTTGCAGCCGTATCCATGTCGACATTCATTCATGTTATTCCACTTCACTTTTTATTATCGCTACAAATTGATGTGCACTTTTGCATTTCTTGAGAAGTTGTTAGCTATAATACTACTGACTGTATACTGACTTCTTTACTTTGTAAGTAATAAAATGTTTGATGACTTAATTTCATTAATGGTTCTGTCTGTCACACAGAACACACTGTATCAGTCGAAGCAGAGTCGTTAGTCGTTATCTCTGCCCGTTATAATAAATTATGCAAATGTTGCAATAAATCAGAGTACCTATATACACAGATACTAACTGACATCTGCACATGTATACTCTCTACCTATAATTCTCATTGGCTTTATTATAAAATAACCCAATTGCATATTGCTAGAATACAAAACTCATTTATTCCTTGCTTTCATTTTCATTTTATTAGTTTACTAGTTGGTACTACTAGTACTGCTTGCCTTATGTAAGTATTAGCAATGCTAATAAGATCTGAAAAATGCCAGAAGCCACAAACAAAGCTGTGCATTAAGTGTATGCCACGGTATAAATGAATGACAATGCTAATCCTGTCACAACGTTCATTCTTCAATTTGAAAAGGATGACAAGGGAACTGTGTAGCTGGGTTTAAGTGAGCCACATGAAAGCGACAGGGAAGCTGAAACCTCTATACATACAATATACAATTGCAAATTATACCGAGAGTAGAACATATTCATTAGAACTTTGTGTATTATACACCAAGTTTTGCATTGTGATAATATTATTGTGAACGTTTATACGTAGTACTTTCGTTGTGCATTCATTCCTACCTACATAAATGCATTGTGTTAACTGTCATAGTGTAGTATTACAAAAATATTTCCCTGGTGCACACAATCGTTCAGTTCAACCTATTTATAATACGATACTTATGTAAATTCATTAACATTTAATAGATGTACAAGACTAGTAGATGCTGCTGATGATAAAGTCACTTTCTGATATACGACTTACAATGCTATTACTATACTGGTAATTGTAATACACATCTACTTATACCTACACCTATTTAGATTACAGGAGGAGGATAAGTATCTACTACTACTACGCGATAAAGCTGGGATACCGCAGAGAGGCATTGTTGTGTAATGGTATGACGTATTGGATTGCAGTCGTCCACATTGTATGGAAGACTGCAATAGACCACAGAGGAGTTCAAAGGCAAAAAGAAGCAGCGACTAAAGACCTCAAGCAACAGGTAGTGGTTAAACAACTTAAAAGAAGCGCATTGATTAAAAATCCTCTCAACAAGTCATTGTGTTCTCGTTCCCACTCCACTCCTTAGCACAATAGGCAGTTAGGCAGACTAATGAAATAGTTTAGCAAGTTAATACAATGAAATGTGTGCAAACCATTTTTGCAAAGTGTGTGTACGTGTGAGTGTGTAATGTATGACGATGAGCGTGTGTACTAGTAGAGTCAACTTGTACAGCATTGTAATGTCAGTTCGAAAATATAATATGACGGTTTTAAGAAAATGAGATGCATTGAACTTGAATTGAATGAGACAGGTGCGTCTCCAAAAGACAAAAGTTGAAATGAGGAAAAATCCAAAACCAGGATTACATTCTTTTATTAAGATACATGCAAGTATGTAAAGTGCTCTGTATCTCTCTGTGCTCAATTCTCAGGAGTAAGGTATAAGGTAAATGGGTTGGGTTTGCTATTACTTACCTATTGCTTAGACATTATTTCTAGTGTCTTGTTCACAATGCGTCAATCTCACAGACTTAGCAACTAAACTACGTTTTTTCTAAATTTTTTCTTCAAGTTTACATAGCTATGTTGTGTTGTGGGTGCCTACTCTGCCTACAATCCTACTACATACATAGTCAAATATTTATTGTGTTCGTATTAGGCCAGCATGGATAAAATAGAAGAGTAAAAAATCCAGCAGGTCCTTTGCCTATTAAAAATAAGCCAAGTGAATTGCTACTTCAAAGCTCACATCATCAGCTTAATGCTAATAAAGAAAATCAAGTCAAGTCAAACATTATAACTTTTATAACTTAGAAAACACATACATTGCTAACCTGTCCTTACAAACACACTAAATGTTCAAGCATGCTGAGAAATACCAAAGTTTATATCATACTACACATAAAAATACTTACAGCTTAGTAATGCCTAATGTATATACCTACGTAGCTAAAGTTGCTATATATACGAGATTTTATGTGCAGTAAAATACACGTAGGTTGAATAAGAATTCAGGCAGGTCTTGCTTGCAAATCTTGACTATCCTAATATGACAAACGATTCTGCAAAAGCCTTTTCTAACTATGGATCTTCTCTTATGGCCCTATAACATTCAAGAAGAATATTTTTTCAACCCATGAAAAGGTTTGCCGTGCTAAAACTATTGAGATTAGGTCTATATACCTAAGCAAGACTAGTTATACATAAATACAACACTGTATTAATCGTTACTGTCGCTTGCTATCAGTGAGTCTCAGTGTTTTTCGATTTTGCGTCAAGTCTCTACGATTCCTGTCGAGTATATAAACCTTTGGTATACTTAGTAGATTATTCTAAGTACTTTTGCACACAGATGAAAATAACGAAAGTGAAAGTGGCGGCCTTGATTGCAGATCTGAACTGAGCAGACACAGACAGATAATAATAATAATACTGTGAAGCTAAATATATACATACTACAAAGAGCAAGTCATCTACTACATAGACACACACACACACAAATTTTCGTCTTACCTTGTCATGCCTATATATTATTCGAGTTTCCTTCTATGAATGTACGGACAGCTCAATACTTAACTTATGCACAATTTATAATAACGTGCATTCTATCTAGTACGTAGGGATATTGCCGATCTCAGATTCACACACACACACATACATACGTCTTCGAATTTTCAACGAGTTCCAAACTTCCAACTTTGTCTGTAATGTAATAATGACTGTTGCGTTTTGTGTGTTCTGTTGTATTGCATGTGTATACGTATTATGTCTTGTTACAGTGGGATGTTGATGTTGATGTTCATGCATTGCAGTAGGAGACTATCCATTTATTATAATATCACTTATACCATGTAGTATTCTCCTACTTTACACACACACATGTAAGTAGTATGTGATATTATTTAACTTTAATAGTAGAGCATAGAGAATGAAATGAAATGGCAAGTAATGTAATGTAATAATGAAACTAGCATCCTGAAAGTAAACTTTTATACTAACTATGGCATAGTACAAGTTGTGCCCGTGTATGTACATCTGTACAAGTAAAAGTAATGTAATGTAGTAGTAGGTAGGTACAAACAAATTTGTTGTTATATAATAGTAACGTCAAAGCAAGTGCATAGTCCTACTACTTACTTGAAGTAGTGCGGTAGTAGTAAAAAGCTAAGGCAAAAGTATTAATAATGATACAAGAATACGTTGTAACAAGTCGTGGTGTGGTTGTACTATACTTGTATTGTATTTGAGCACATAAATGTACATCAGATTTTAACTGAGTTGAAAGAATAGGAATATTATGAAATGGTGGAGTACCTACGTGAGCTAACTGTGGGCAACAGGTATAATGGTATGTATGTATGGTAATCTATGCTGCATACGCCATACACACCATGCTATCATAATATAATGCTATCGCATTGTAAAAGCTCTAAATGCAAAGTACAGAGGAGTAATGTCGTTTTGTCTGTGGCTTCACTCTGCTTCATTCAGCCTATAGTTTTCTATGGTAATAATGCAGCCAGTCTGTCTTGTCAGCTTTTGGTTGGATTTTTGGGATGATGATGACTGTTCGTATGTATGTACTATACAAGTAGGTATAGAAGTATCACACAGTAAGTTCTCGCTTGCTGCATTGCAAGTAAGTGTATGACTGTGTAAAATTATTATGTGCCCTATTATAATATTCTATAGGTATCCTATAATGTTGTGTGTCAGTCCTAGTAGAACAGATACTACTTACTATTACAAGGCAAGGGCTGATACACACAACACATAACCGTGTGTTTTATGCATTGGATTATTGCATGCATGGTTTGATGGGTACTGCTGCTGGAATGAAGTTACAAGTGTACACGTTACAACAAACACACACAGAGTACAATACAGAGACTCCAACAATAATATCTCGTTGTATGTATGTAGAATACAATGGACAGAGGCAGCAGGTAGGCTGAGAAAGCAAAAAGCACACAGGTAGACATAGATAGACAGAGAGACATATTACTAGTACGTTTTAGAAGAGTTGTGTTGTAGTAGTTGTAGTTGTCTGATGGTTATGTGTTGTTACGTTATGTTACTGTGAGAGTAAAGTAGATACAGGCAACCACGACCGCCTCCTCTTTAAATATTTTTATTCAGTGTTTCTCAGCTGTCTGTAGCGGATGGAAGGGTACTGGTACCTGCTGTATGATAGCCTGGTTCTCCATGTACTTACTGTCTATAATAAGTGCGTGTAAATAATTTTAATCTTATTATAGCTACTAGTACTTAAAATAGTTCACAGAATACTTGTACAAATCACATTAATCCAATTCACCTAACATTATTACCAAGAGTACACATAGATGCACTTGTTGAACTGCATTGTTGCACTGTACAGATAAAGATACTTAATTGCATTACACAATATACTTATATTTTTGTGTGTAGCTTTTAGAGTTATTATTGTGGTAGTTGTGTACATAAATGAAAGTGATTACAAGACATGTGCTTTAATTTAACAGTGAGTGAACAACGTGTTGTACAGTTTGCTCAATTTTATTCGTTGTAGCACAAACTTTATCGTGGTATGGTGATGTTCATACTACTACAACTATTTTACATGTGTGATTTTGATTGGGAATGCTAATAACAATCAATTAAAAGAATGTCTTACGAATTACCACCGCTCCTACTACTAAAGCGGGAAAAACATGTAGAATTTTTCTAGGAAAATACTACACTTGTTTTAGGTGTGTGTGTCTTGTTGGAGTATAGTTAACGAAGCTAAAGGTTATAGCTTTATGAGTGCTCCATTTTTTTATTGCGTAATCAATTGGCAAGAACTGCGTGAATAATTGCGGCTTGAGGAAAAGTGTCGGCATCAAAGTGAGAGAGCGAGAGCTGTAAGAGATTTCGTTTGTCCACAGATAAGTCATACATACAAGAGGCTTGAATGAGACAGTACGAGAGCGAAATGTTGCGAACGGAGGAAAACCGGATTTCTACGGTAAGATAATCAATGAGTGTTTACCGCTCTATTTCCATTAAGAGTCTTTAGTAAATTAGATCATTAAATTAATCTGTACAGAATACCTAAACAATCATTTATCGATACCTAGCGAAAATACCTTTGTAATTGGAGTGCATACATTAATGTGAATAATTCCTTGTGTATTGCACTTATATTGTTATGAGTGTGTGCAGGATTTTTTTAGTTTTTAAATGTACAACACTCATACAATACAGATACACAAGAAGTTGATTTGTCTTTGGTATGTCTTTTGTTAAGGTAACCTGTTGACGAGCTAACATTAATTTGAGAATCTCAAAGATGCAATAGGAATACCAATAAGAGTTGTGTATGATTGCATGCAAATCTATTATACAAAGCGAAAATGTGTTGTATTTGTTCAGACAAACATGGGATATTATTGTCCTAGAGTAAAGTGAAGGATGAGGTGATAGAAATGTAAATTACTGGAACTAGCACTACATACTACTATGTATGTAGTTGGACTATAATTTAACATTTATTTTACATTATAAGAGACACTGTGTTCACTACCAAGTTGTTATGTTGTTAAGAGTAAGTGTAGTATTACATAAAGGTAACTCTATGCTTATTGTTCGTTGTTAAAGGAGAAGTCGTTAGTTTTGTGACGGTGTGGTGTGTTCTGGTATTGTGCAAGCCAAAATGTTATGTGTGGTTCGGCCTGTATATGTAAAAAGTATGTTTTGTGAGCAATAAAAATAAAATATGTCTGCATAATTAGCTTGAGCATATAATGTTGCTGCAAGGTGAAAGATGAAATGAGAGTTGTGCTATTTGCCATAGCGTCTTGGTTGTCGTGACTCATCTTTACCACAATCGGATATGAGAATCTGTAGTTTATCCCAACTTGGCTTGCCGTGTGGTGATGCTTAGATTCTTCTTTTCTTTATTGTGGTGGTGTGCTCGTGTTTACTTATCATGGCACTCTTTGTATGCATCTTCTCATTTTTTACTCTTTTTCTTGTTATAAGTAACTAGTCAGCTTGGTGGTGTGTTGAGCAATTTTCTAATCAAGTCTATATTATTATTATTCCAAGTGCCATAAACTGTAATCAAATCAGTACATGCGTTTGTATGTATTTGTATACATTAAATGCGTTGTAAGTTGTAACATCGACATGGAGGATGATGGAAAGGATAGTTGGTAGGTTTTGTGGTGGTAAGTAGTCGTAAGAGAGTAGTTCTATTCTTTTTTCCTTCCTGATGAGTGAGTTCATTAATATTGTATTTTTACACCTTGTCCCAATCCAATATCAGAATGGTTTCCAACAAGAGAGAGTATGTTAGATGTATATAGGTTTGATGGGTAGGTACACTGGTTTGATTTTGCTGCATGACTATAATGTAATATTACTGTCAATTCCTCGTAATTGATTACGTGTTTCATACAACAATTAGTGATTAGCTTTGGCAATGTATACAAGAGTGCCTGGAGAGATTGAGCTCATAATTAAAAGAATGAATAAAGCCTCAAGCACAACACAGCTAGAAATTCATTCAATCATCTCATAATTGTAATCGATGCCTTTTTACTTGAAAATCATGCGGAGGAAGTGTACACACACGTGTTAGTAACGAATAAATTACACCTACTACTGTCTAAAGTGGAGAATTACGTGAACACATAGCAATTCTTACTACCAGTTTGCGAATTCAGACACATTTTCTGCATGTATGCGTGTTATTGTGTTATAAAACCTACACTATATGTCTGTACTACAATGAAGTGTGTTGCAAACACACTTTAGTGTGTACAAACTATAGACACGTAAATCTTGTTTGATGCATTTAATTATTTAATAATAATATGTGGAGATACTGGTATGGGATTTGGCACTCTGTACGGCTCCATGTATAGCAATAAAATTGTGTCACGTTTGAATTGGACTTGAATTCTCTTTCAGGATTAACTTTGTGTTACGGTGTTACTTTGCAATAATGGCACTGTGCTCTGAGAGCAGTTTAATTTGTAATTGCATCGTTACCATCAAAGAAAAGGACGTGACAGAAATGAATCTTTGTTATTCTTATCTGACTGTGATCATTTGTCGTTTGTTTCGCTTCTGAATAGCATTGTCAGTGCAAGGCAGACCAGAAGACATTCATGAACATGAATAAAATGTAATAAAAATACAATACAATACAACACACTACTACTGAAGTCAGAGCAAAGCAATTTGATTTAATTCGATAATAACACTACGAATCTTATTACTACAACTACATGACTGCAATTACTGTTCTTACACACAGAAGCACTATTTGTATTCTAGCACTAGCGACTAGTAGTAAAGTTACTATTTACATCACGTAGGCTAATGTAATTTCTAATGTATAGCACTGTGTACAATAATAATATGACTGCGCATACGAAACACGATTTGCTGTAAATGTATTGTTGTGATTTGATTTCATAATCATAATGATTATCACTCTTCTATGGTTGAAAATACCTACATCTTCCTGCTTTTTGCAAATTCATTTTTAAAGTCATTTCTTTCTTTCTAAGGCTCACTGCACAGTATGGCTAGTTTTTACTTGTTTTTACTGGACAGATGCATAATCAAATTGAATTATTATATTTAATTCTATATTTCGAGTAGATGGGAATCTCAATACAGATGCTTCATGCTTGCAAATAACTTGCCAATTTTTCTAATCAAAATATGCGTATTGCGTATCCTATGCCAAAAGGTAATCTAATAGAATATGTAGGTATATTCCTTGCTATGTAACACAGATGACCAATTATTCATTACTAATCAATTGAAGTGGAGTAGAATAGTAGGTGAATGAATGAATCAATTATTTTAGGGTTGACTAGAAATTCTTTAGCTAAATCAAGTCGCGCCGGAGCCAGCAAAAAAATTCTTTCTCGAAAAATGTTCACTAAATTTTGTGTTAAATTTTGGGTTGTCCCTTGTAAGTTGTGTTTGAGGCACCATGGGAGTAAAAAGGCAATGTACAATCGCATGATAAAGCTCTTAGCCCTTTTAAAAGAGATTTTAGTCCTTTACTGTATAGTGTGTGTCGATACATAAATGTGCATCCAGAATGACGAGATTGTTACAAAGCAAAGAATGTGGTAATGCTTTTTGTTAGCTGATTTGATGTAGCAGTGTGTATGTGGCTTGTTGTGTTGGCCTATGTAATGTTATTATGCTGGTTCAATTCTTATCGTATCTTTTCTCTGAAGTTGTTTGTTCTGTACTCTTCATGCCCATGATTGCCCGTGTCCAAATAAGGGCTTCCCATTGCCGACAGCAAAGACAAACTGACATACTTACTAACCTACTGGTTCGATTTTCGTGAAACTTTATTCTCTCAGATTATACAACTAGCAATAAACGTACATAGACTAATAAGTACACTAAGCCTTAGCCTTACCGACACGATCTTACAAAAATTTACTATGTAATCTTTCGTTCGTCTGTACTGCGTCTGTAACATAATATTCACTGTTCCTTTTTACCTGTGAATTTCTTGGTAAAGTATTAGGATAAATAAATGCAAGTGTATTGTAGCTCTATACTGTAAGTATTATTATATTATGGTTAATGTCCGTACATAGTCGTTAATAGCAGTATGTGACGTTCTTTGTTTGCCACAAGGAGATATATGACTATATCACTTTGAACAGAGTGCACATGTTTTGTTTTTCACTTTTCCACATAGGTACTCTAATAGTAGCAGTAATTTAAGCAGTAGAAGGAAGTTACTTCCATCGTAAATAATCGCATACCACATTCAACAGTACAAATTAGGCAATGCTAAATGGACATTTGATATCCTGTTGTATTGTGATCATATCGGTTTGTGTTACCTTACTTTTACTTGTCATGCCATTGCTATTTCTCACTGTGGTACAAAGATTTAGCAGAGTTTTCCTTAACAACCACAGCATAGTGTCTGCATTATAAATTGTACACGATTAGAAGTAGGAGTTTATCAAATGCATATTAAATAGTTGTAATAGGTATGATATAATGAGGATAGCTTTTGTGTATGTAATAAACTTCAACTGTTTTGCATTGCATTGCTCGCTTTGACTATTATTGATTATGATTGTGATGTAATGTTTGTAGCTCCGTAGGTATTTTGTTGTAGTACGTAGCAAGGTGTTGTTGTAGGTGACCCTCATCCCACGACTAAGTTTGGAGCGTTGTTGGTCAACAGTTTCTATTTCAATGTTAACTCAGCATTTTAAAATTACATTCAAAGTAAGCAACGACCAGGTACTGAAGCTCGTTAGTATCCCATCTCTATTCTGTGTGTCTTGTTACCAACTGCAAATAGCTTTAATGTTATAAGAAGCTTGTCCTGTAGTAGTCAAGTCGAAATCATGAATCATGATTTGAAAGAAGATAGCAAAGATGCTTCAATGCCAGATGCCAACGTATTACAAATGTAGTGTCTTTATCGCAGGGGCTTGACAGTAAAGTCAGATCGAGTCAAGAGTTTTATAGATCAAATAGCAAAATGAAATATTATTGCTCATTTTTCTAACTTTTTTGTACGTGCCAAACAACAACAATCTTTATGTGTAAAACATGCATCTTCGGATCTTTATTAGTCGATTTTCTTAGTATAAAAATATTTTATAGCTTTTAGCTTGTCGATACAATTATGATATTTAAAAGTTCTATTACAGAAAATTATGGAGATAAAATTTTTGCCCAATGTGCTATCATTTGTAAATCGATAATACATAAATATGATATCTATATATTTTATGATAGCTACCATGCAAAAAACTGCAATTTTAGTATTTCATGGACCTCCTAAACCATTTTAATCGACTGGGCATAACAGTGTCGACAAAAAACAAAAAATCAATTATTCACAGTAAGTAGGCGCATGGTTTTGCCAAAACGCTTTCAGCGCACATAATGTTGCGTAACCACATTGTGTCATTGCTCATTATACTAAATACCAAAACAATTTTCTACAAGATATGTATAGTGGTTTATATCAAAATGACCTATCAATCACCTTTTTGAGACAGGCCCAGGCCTAACTAAGGCTTAATTAATCAGCCCATGTATTCAACATTAGCCCTACGGTATGGTGCACTGAAAACTGATCAAGCTGTATACCGAAAACTTTGTTTATGATTATTCGTTTTAAACATTAGCAGTATTATCAGATCAAGGTTTGCCATAAACGTAAAATTATTGGCTATTTTGAGAATTAAGTAGCGTTGACATAAGTAATTCTCATAATCATATAGCACATGAAATGTTGAATGTACGGTATACACAAATGAAAGTAATTATTATTTGACATTCATTTCTTGATTCCAAAGTGCTCAATTTGCATGCATGGTTATTTCTAGGAAGACAAAATAGTAATGACGATTTGACGGAAATGGGTTACGTAAGAGCAATTTTGTGTGTACAAGTCAAATCTACTTTTGTACAGTGGATGATATAATATTAATATTAGGAGATTGTAGAACACACACGTTGACAAAAGCCGCCAGGAAGAGGAAAATAGTCGCTTTTAATGCTACATAAATGTATGTGAAATTCAGTCATCATTGTACTTGAACTTGTATTATTATGTGTGTATAATTTTGCATGCGTCGTGAGTCGTGACATTCACAAGAGATATACACGTGATAATTAAGTCGTGCTTTGTCTCTGATATATGTGGAATAGCACATTTAGAATAATTTCATTATCACTCTACAGTATATGAGGAATACTAAACAATTTTTTGTTTATTTTTAGTTTCATCCTCCAAAAAATAACTCAACTCAACACAGACTTTTTTCCTCATTAGCTCATTTGATTCATGTCTTTGAAATATTTTAAAAGCAAAGGTTATAGATGTGATAAAGGATGACAAATGATGGGAATTGGGAATGAGATGGTCGTAGGATTATTTGGGATTACATTTGTGATGTCATATTATGGGTTGTGATCAAAAGATGTGAATATTGTGGTGGCGGAGTTCAGGGCTTATTTTATTTTTTGCCTTCGTTTTCGTTATTAACATTGACTTGCCCTCTCGTTCGATCTGTATCCATGCTATGGCATAATATTTACAGCATACTATTCTTTTTAGTACATTTCAATTGTACTTATCTATTGGATTAGAAAATGCATCAATATATGACATGGTGTATTAAAAACATGCCCTCTGTATAGCCTTTAATCAATGCCACATGTCACATTCATGAGTCACAGAGAGTGAAGTTGATGGAAATCATAAAAATAGCTTAGTGATGCTCATCTTCTTTAACACAACAATTGAATCACTTGGATTTGCATTGTTAAAATTATAAATATGATATCTGTATGCAATGCATGCATGACACTCTTATGAATCAACACAGAAGATAACTCACTCATAGTATGTAATATCCTGTCACTAGCGTAATATTATGTGCAAATAGCTCTAAGCAGTTTCCTAGAGCTTATGTAATAAAAAAATTTCAAGGCACTTTCGGACGTGATGCGAAATATTTACAGTGAGAGTTTCTCTTTCCACACTGT
Source organism: Pogonognathellus longicornis (assembly GCA_034694085.1). Lineage (NCBI taxonomy): Eukaryota > Metazoa > Arthropoda > Collembola > Entomobryomorpha > Tomoceridae > Pogonognathellus > Pogonognathellus longicornis. The sequence continues at coordinate 15,376 of JAQFYB010000331.1, forward strand.
TACTTATCGTGTATTCGAAAAGTGCTATCTACTAAAATAAATAATTTAAACATGTGTGCAGAGCTATATATGTACGTTGACGTAATGTTGTAATGCAATCCTGTTGTAATTGTCATTTGGTTATATTTTTATAGCTTTGATTTTTAGCTTCTTATATAGAAGTCATGTACTAGTACTGCTACTCATCTTGTATAATGCGGTGAGTTGCTAACTGAAGTGTAGATTTTTCTACAGGAATACTACCATTATTCAGACACGATGATGCTAGTACTCTATTTATATGTTTGTACAATGCTATACCTATTACGTATGTGCACCTAGTTAAAATAATTGCATTTTGCCTGCGGTTTCCTTGCTCCTTGAAAAGTAACTACCATTTTTGTCAAATATCCTACTTAAGCTGATAATCATAGTATCAATAAACTATCTTTTGACCAAACTGTCTTTTTTGCGAATTTAAACGGATGGGATACATAATATATCCAGATTATTCCAGATCAATGCAGTATCACCTTTGAAAAAGTAGTTTGCTTGCTCACATGAATATGTTGAATCCAAGAAAGGCGATTGCAATTGCATATAATATGCTTATAGATATTAAGAAAAATTAATCATTTCACATTGTACAGTACACTCCTTTGATCTAAATTCAAAACATAAACGCATGTGTAGGTGTAGAGTAAAAGTAATATTTCTACTAAGTGCTTGAAACTGATTGTGATTACAGAATAAAAATTGAAAAAAAAACTTTACATGTATATACCATACACTTGTATACAAACATGCCATTTTTTTCCTTTTGTGTGTACGTACATAGTTATTCTACCCACATCATCCTTCTGTACTTTGAAAAAGAAAAAAAATTATTACAAAATATTAATTGTATTCTATCATTTCTATCCGATTAAGTACAGAGTGAAAATAGGTAAAACAGTTGCATCACAGAAATGTCAGAGTATTCAAGGGATATTTATGTACGTGCATGATACAGGGATACAGGGAATACAAAGAACTTGGTATATTTTTTTCTTAGGTATAGATGAATGCACTTATAAGAGAAAGGGTTCATTTTCATTCATCATCTTAGAAATTAAAAATAGCACACTCATCGTTTCATGAATCAGCTATCAATCAGATCGATTCTTGCTTTCATCATAAATACATTGTTAGGAAGGATTTTTTTACAATCATGTTAGGAAGCAAAGTACTTATAATAATTATACCTTCCCCTTCTCTATGAAAAGTATGTAGGCAACCATTATGCAAACGTCAAGTCAACTTACTACTACTCTATATCGTCTACTTCAAAAATAATCTAATGAATTGAATCTGTGTTTTGTGTAGATTGTACATTGATACCTACTGTAATATTTATCTTCTGTTGTTTGGCATCACGTATACATGATATGGCTGTAAAACTATAACTAAAAACACCTTTGTTACTAAAGCATAAGCACAAAACAGATATTATGATGCTATAAACTTAGCTATAGGATAGTAGAATTTGGTTGTGTATGTTGCACTGTTGTTGTATGCACGTCTATTTATGTATCATGTTAATTCATGTATAGCATTATAAGACTGTAGTATTAGAGAAGGTGATAGTGCAAACTTTTCATTTCATTGGATTGCATTGAGCTGATTATTGTGAACATGACTGATGTGATATGAACTGAATAGACTTTTATATCTTGATAAATACCTGAACAAGTATACGTAGTGGTTTTTGGTTCGTGAAATTAGTAAAATGTTTGTATGCAAGTTTCATCGTTAAAATAGCTAGCTTTATACACAACACAGGTTACTAATGTTATATACTATGTATAAAACTGTTCGATTACCTGTACATACTGGTTTGATAATATTATTATGAATAGACTACAAATGTATGATCAGTATTATAGCACAATACAAAAACGAACGGTATTATCCTATCAGGCGCGTAGCCAGGATTATAACCTGGGGGTGCAAAGCAAAGTTCCATTTAGAAATCCATTCTTGGGAAAATCTCAATATCAAAAGTACACATGAGTCTTTAATCACGCGTAGAAACAAATATTTGATTGAATTTATAAGGTTTTAATTTAAGAATTAGGATCTTCCACACTCGCTCCACTTGTTTCGCGACCTGTCACCGTCATGTGAGGGTACATTACGACACGACTGAGAAGTAGCCCCAGAAGAAGACTTGTCACGTACTGGCGGAAGAAGTAGATTCAATGTTGCCATAAAATCTTCGGGTGGAACATTCATTTGGTCCTTTTCTTTTTGTTTAATGTATTCATTGTATACCATCATTTCGCGTTCAAATCTCATTTTATCGGCTTCGGCTAATTTCTTAAATCTTTCTTTTTCTGCTGAAGACAGACTCTGAAAAATTACAAAGAGAAATTGTTATTATTTAACTATTCTCACGTAATACATGAAACATGAATGATGAATGGATAAGGACAAACTAATAACTAAATTATAATTTTTTACCCTTCAGTGACTGCGGCAAGGCTTGTCCATGTGGGCAACGCTTTCTTTAGGTTGCCAGGTTAAGAACTCCCGACAGTAGTCCTTTTTAAAGAAATCATAAGGCGATTGAACCTTTTTCGGTTTTTTCACTTTTTTTGTTTTCGGCATTTCTGAAACATTGCATTTAAATTCGTAATAACAATTCCAATTCGAGATAAAATATAAACCTTAAATCCCGTTAAATAAATTACATGTAATAACAGTCAAAAGTAATAAGTTCATTAATTTTAACATTAAATCATAATTTATCAATAATCAAATCAATGCAAAAGAGTATTGTTCAATATTAATATGAGTCAACATCAGTTTGTTACCTTCAACCTTTGACCTTTGCTCTTCAACTATAATCCAAAAACAATCCTTGATCGCTTCTGACCACTTTTGAGAATAACTGCTTGAAAGGTTTACTAACTGCTTAAAAACTACTCGTCATTCTCGTTAAACTAGTACATAGTGTGCAGACGCGTAACAAGAATTATAAATAACCTGGGTGGTGAACAGCAAAATTGTATCCAGAAAACCATTTCTTGGGAAAGATCTCAATATCAAAAGTACAAATTAGACTATAACCACACGTAGAATAGAAACAAATAATATTTCAGTGAATTTTGAATTTACACAAGCAAAATAAAATACACGACAATGTCGCGTAGGGCATAAATTTGTCCGATTTTTTGTATTTTTATGACCACATAAATTGGTTCGGGAGGGGGGTCTTGGCTACGCGCCTGTATTCTATAGGTACATTATGGTATAGCGTTGGTAAGAATGCATAATAAATACCACATTGATGAAAAAGTGTGTAACAGTATTGTGTTGTATGGAAATGGAATTGAATAGGACGAAACGATGAAAATTGATTGGTTTTCTATATTTTGTATTTGTGCATGTATAAAAGGGTAAAATGGTAATATGAAATGAGCACGACTTGTCTACTTGAATGAATAACACGTAATAATGACTTGTGGAATTTTCTTAACAGGTTGGCCTGTTGGCACGAAGTCCGGAAGGCCACGCAGCAAAAGGCATGCAGATAAAAGGGAACGCAGACCTCTGGATTGAAATCCAGGCTCACACCTTTCGCAATTGGGTCAATGAGCATTTGCGACCTTTGGGACTGTCGGTGCATGACTTGAGCACAGATTTGTGCGACGGTACACGTCTTATTGCTCTCGTCGAAGCACTGCAAAAAAGAACTCTACGAAAAATTCATAAACCTCTCAACCAGCATCAAATGTTGGAGAATGTGTCACGAGCTTTGGATGCAATTTCTTCCGATGGGGTCAAATTGGTTAATATAGGTAATGGTTTTCTTGTTTACACACGATACTTTAATTAATTTTACACACGTTTAACTTTCAAGGAGTTACATGCTGCGGCATAATTTTGCATACAACTTTATCAACATGAATAGTCACACGTTATAATTCCAAGTGAGTCCCTACCTTTAGTAATCGAATCTTCAAATAGAAGAACATCTTATTAATCGTATCACGAGTTTGGCTCAATTGAATCTGTTAGTATATTTTATGCTAACAAATAACAATTTGATGAGTGTTGGCTGTTGAGAATATGACGTTATGAAAAATAGAATGAGGCTTTCTTATTAGAGACAATGATGTTAAAGAACATAACACTACATTAAATCGTATATCTATCCAAACATTGTTACATTCAATTCTAAACGCCCAAAGTGTTTCCGCTCTACGCGAAAAACATAGCAACTGTAACATGCCAAAACATAATTCATGTATAGGGATTGTAGTAGTTTTCTGTTTTGACTCGTGAATTATTGTGAAACAGGTAGTGTATGTGGCTACATTATGATGAGGTGACCATACATTTCTTAAAATGACCCACCCGAGGTGAAAGGTGCTATCTAGTTCCCTACAGTCTGTGGGAAAATATGTAATCAATTCGTAGCAGCCGTATTTTAAATAAAGATTAGATGCATAACACAAAATAGTTTTGTACTATCTGTATCTGAACGAGAAGTGTTCTGTTAGTTATATGCACGGATAGTGTGATATGATTGACGGTATGTTATGTTATAAAATATACTTTTTTGCTACACAGCAGAATACAGATATCTGTACCATATTATACAAAGCCTTTGCATTATTATCCACTAAGGGCTATTTTTGCGAGGAAGCAACAAGAACAGTTTGTTTTGTTGTGTAGGTAGGTATTCCTTTTACATATTATATATGTACTACTACTACATTTTTGTCAGTTACAAAAAAATAACTCATACAAACATACACCAATTTATAAAAGTAAGTCTACACGATAGGTATGTGTGTGTAGATTTATCTGCTGTTCATTTACATAACGATTTCCCTTTCTACCAGTTGTAGAAGTATAGATAAGTACTTTATTTGCTGATATAAGGCTACAGGAGACTGTTTTCTTCGTATGACCATAATAGGCCACTTACAAATCTGCATCTGATCTCATAATACACATGAAAATAAACTATTACGTATGAAGCGATAGTGATGATGGTATAAGCTAATGAATTGCCTACATAAATAAACAGATACTTAGAATTAATGAAGTCCGTTTATAAAGAAGTAATTAATGGCTAGATTGCAAAGGAAATAATTAGTGATTCGTCTTCGTGTGTTGTGTGTAGGAAGAAAGAAGCAAAACGATTTCAAGAATAAAATGAACTTGGCTAAAGTAAAAGAGCATTTGTGTATAGAAGTCAACTGTGTGTGTGATTTTGAATAGCCTTGGCCGTGTTGCCTTTAGTTGCTTCACAGATGGGTCAGTTTGTATGTAAGTCTTGGTATGAAATTGACTTGAATGCAATAAAATCGTATAATAAAGATAGTAGTACAAATAATGGAATAAAGAATATAATAGGAAGACGCTCAGCACATAACGAATGCAGATATAGTAAACTACGAACTGAAACAAACGAACCAGAACACAATTGAGCGTTAAAAAACTACGTAGAGTAAATGCATATTTAACTCAGCTTGATATAATAATATTATTTTGTGCTCTGTGTAGTCTTTCTGAGGTTCTCTTCAAACTTAACACCCACGCATGGCCACCGTCGATAATGACTCTCACTTGCCTTGTCTTGACTGCTCCTAAAAAACGAACACAGTCAAGCCAAGCCTTTATTATCTTTTGTTGCCGTGTCTCCTCTAGTACACTCACTACACACTAACACATTATTCTAGCACTTATATATTTGTATGAAACACAGAAATACATTAAAGAGTGCTGCTGGCCACACTTTTCTGTTTACTTACTCTATCCTTAAATCCATCATCGACTTTACCTTAAATGTCAGCCATATATTTGTGTCCGGCAAATACTACATTCTACATACACCTAAAAACTAAAACACATAATAGACACACGCTACATGTAATTTAGCAACCAGTAGTCAAATGATTTCCTTAAAAATACCAATATTACCCACATTAACTCACATACATTTCATGAATTCATTCAACAATATTCACAACAATTCACTTGGCTTTTCAAACTGTTTATTTATTGCAATAATTGTTATGTTTGCTTCCGCAAAAGCACCTATAACTACAATGCAATGTCAAATAAAAAAAGTTGCACAGAAAAATACAGTATACCTACCAACCATGAACACTGAACTGATGAACTGACTTTACTAGTCTAATAGGTACGTAGTCTATTATAAAGGTAATTACAATTATTCATAATTGTGAAGAAAAAATTATAGTGTGCACGCAATAATTAATATTGACTTACAATTAGATGGACCTTTACAATTACACTCATAATCATAAGGTTAGCCTACAACCCAACGTTACAAAATTTATATCATATCCTTACAATTTCTCATTATTACTCATTATTACTTAACACACTATCACACAATACTGATACACCTTAGCTAGACAGGTACAAATAAACACAGGATGCACGCAGTGTATGTGTTAACGTTAACTAAGGAAAGATTATTATTGTAGCAAGAGCGTATGAACTGGCACCGACTAAACACATCCATTTCATTTAGTTTGAAATAAAAATTCACAGCAAAACTAGTAAATACCAGCACCATGTGTTTCCTTCTATGCACATTACGTACGTGTGTAATCCTTAGAGTTAATATTATGGCATAAAAATAAATAACTAGCTTGCATAAAAATACTATTTACCTGTAAATAAAATTGCTATCATGCATGCAAATGATAGTACGAGCAAGGTATGTAGTTCATAGTGTATACATAATATGTGATGTGCTTATCAACATGTATGCGTTACATTTGTGACTTTTTAAGTTCAAGTAAAGTGAGTAGGAAAAAATCCAAGTTGGCAAAAACTGGAAACACACACTCACACACATCTGCCTTGGCTTTGAACGTTGAGGTGATGGTGAACTATACTCAAGGAGCAATAAAAGAGTTTTAGTTTCAGTAGGAAAGGATAGGCTCAAAGAACATGTCATGTCCAAGTTGACTGCTGTAAAACTGAGTAGTGGTGGAAGGAAATAGATTACTCACGAGATAACCATTATTGTCTGGCTAAATAATATTATATTGCTATTTTCTATTGGTATGCTGTAGTACACAAATGAATGCAGTGTAATAATGTACCTGCAGAATACCTGCGAATATTTATGTTGTCGAGTTTTTGCACTATAATACATTATATATTGCACTGCCCTATAGGGTAAACAAAATACATTCATGAAGTAGTTTTGGTTGTGTTCAAGCAATATAGTGCAAATGTTTTTCTGAGTATGAACTGTATCGTGTAGCCAACTTAACTCTGCAGGACTAATAATGTTTGATGTATGTATTATATAGCTATATTATACACTACGCAAGAAACCAACCTGGTTTAGTTTTGATTATGTCACAATAAATTTTCCCATGATTTCCATAGATAGGAAAACTTGTTGATTCGCATTTAAGACAGCACTATGTGTGTGTTGAGTAAAAATTCAGAATAAATTGCTCCGTGTATACAGTTTGTGCTGGCTGTGTTGTTGTTATACAGTATTGGTATTTATTGCAGTATAATATATACGAGGATAATATAATAGTCTATATACTAATAGTGCCAAGTGAAATGATATTTCCTTCAAATAATCTACGATGATGTACAAACTACAAACACATGGAGGTGTGGGAGTTCTGCCTTGATTTCAAAGCAAGGACTTTTCTTGTGCAAAACAACAACTCTACTAACTCTGCAGCACTATTCTCATTTTTATAAACCATCCAATAAAGCCTGCACAGCCAATTAACATAAAATAACAGCAGCGCTCATTTTTATTATTCCAGATGTAAAATATCTTCATTCAATTGCATTTACAGGTAACTTTGTGATACGGCATGTTAAATTCTCATGTACTTGAATCAGCGCTGTATTTCATACGATGAATATTATTAGAGAAAAAAATTAAATGCATTTAGAATCAGAATTTGTATGTACATTAATGTCTTCACAAACAAACATGCCTGGTATTTAGGTAAATTGGTTAAAATGCAATGGTTCATAGTAATTTACATACAGTTTTGTAGCAGGTAATTAATTATTAATTAGTATAAGGTTGCACTCTTACATAAGGAATGCATTGCATGCATGATCTCAAATTAGGAAAAACACAAGTAGTGAATAAAAATTTGAACATTTTAAGTACTCTCAGGCAGGTAGTACTGAGGATATTTTTATGATATGGTGTGCCTTATTAGGTATTTCCTTGTATTTGTGTTTGTAAGACTAATATTATGTGCAGTGTAACGTAAGTTGCCGCAAAACAGTTGTATTGCTTTGCTACTGACATGCATGGGCATGACGTAAATAATTTCATCGGTACTTTGCATTCCACTATGTGTATGTTCTATTTGTCAGATTCAGTTACGTGTTGTATTTAATGGATGAAATTGTGCAATCGTTGGAAGATTTTTAGAATAACTACAATTAATTGAAAGTCTTTATGTTGGGCTATTTTCTTAATGTGTCAGTCACTCTATATGCATGTAGTAGCGGTCTATAGCTATGTAAGTATACACAGTCTAAATGTACATGCTACTTATAATAAATCTATTTACTACTTACTTATTCCCTTTTATGTTTTCCTTATAGTCTTATTGTCTTGTTCATCTACGATTCAGTTATATAAATGTGTACTTTGAGTTAGTTAGTTAGGGTAGGAGTATTTGCTCTTTTTGCATGCTTATCATTTTTACATTAACAAAGCAAACTACAACTGTAAAGGAAATCATAAACTGAGACTATGCTTGGTTAGCAATGATATTAATTTTATGAGAGATCTGCTAATAACTTTTAAATATAGTAGTCAATTGCAATAGTGGGTTATTAATATTAAGTATTGTACATTCATGTGTGTTAGATTACTAGTTACCTGTTATTTTGCAATAACATTTACAGGTATTTGTTTGTGCAACATCGCACAAGGCGAGGAATACAAATACATAGGCAAGACACTGAGATCCTTTATCGAGATAGCTAATGAAATGATTCTCTTTAGGTACATCTTATTTGTATACATAATTGCACATGATGTACATGTTTAGGTATACACAAGATGCTTATCATCTCAATTATCGCCGTAGCATTTACAATAAATAATACTGCACAGACAGATCCTAGACACGTGTGGAAAGGATTTTTGTATAAATTATGTATAAAAATCCCTAATGAATTGGCTGATGAGCGTCATGCACTGATTTACTTGATTCATGTTCTGCGAGTTTGTTCCATGCTCTGCTTTCCAACCTTAAAGTTTGTCTGTTTTCATTTTTACTACAGTTTTCCATCTTCAACATACTAAGTCATTCTTTTACTTTTTTACTCTTTTCTATTTTGGCCATGGGTCATAAAAGTAAATATTTTACGTGATCGTAAGAAACATGAAACATGATATAACATTAGTTTTCAGTATATACTTAGTACTACTTGTGTGTAAGATTAGATTTTGTTAATGTTTATAAGTGTACAGCCAAGTTACATGCATTCATATACCACGAGGTTATGAAGATCAGAACTTTTACTTGTTTTAATCAATGCTCTCATCAAAGTTAACGGATTCTTGTGTTTTTGTCGATTAGCTATGCCAAGAAAATAAAAATATTTAACATCTCATGCTCACATTTACTTTACATTGCTGTCTAATGTCTAATGCTAATGTGTACTGCATTATGCATTCATAAAATCACAAAGGTGAGTAAAGGGTGAAGCAGACGAGTCAATAATTTCGTAATCATACACCATTCTTTCAAGTCAAATCTGTTATCATCATGCAATTTAAGCCGTGCTCCTTTAGCTACGGCGTGTGTTGGTAATATTTAATTTTTGTAAGTGTAGAACATGTACATACTCATGTATTCTTAATGTATAACACATCATACCTATACTTATACTCTCTATAGTATTGTTCCATTTATTGTACTATGGAATTCATCCCCCTCCCTGTAATCAACAAAAGAGTATTCAATGGGATACATCTCATCTCAGCCTGTAATTGAGCGTTGCGGTGGGATGATTATCGAAATTAAATTTCTGATGCACAATAAGATGTATTTCTCCAAGCAGTAGAATTCTTTAGGGAAAATTTATATTTACACTTACAAAGTTACAAACAACAACTGTCTGTGCACATTGAACATTGCATTTACATTCTTCCTACTATTATACTTCAATCTCACGTAGGTGTTGTAAACACGAGAGGTACATATAATAAACATTAAGTTAAGTATACCGAGATAATTTTCAACTTCCCTTGCTTTGGGTGCAAGAGCTGTGAGCTAGGTACAATGCATATGTAATATATTTGTACGTGTGCATTGCAATACAGCTAATTTTCAAAAATTATAGTTCATCTTGGTCACAGCCCGTAACTAAACAATGAAAAATGAGTGAATGACTTAACTCAATTTGGAACAAACAATTTACTACCAAATAGTAATAGCCTACCTAATAGTATTTGTGTTTGTATCTGTGTAACCTACGCTAAACCCAACACAGTACCTTAAGCGGATGACTCTTATTTGTATCTGTAATAGTTACATACTAATATCAAATTATATTATTGCGTACGTTTGTTGTATCTTGCATGTGTTCTGCATGCAAGTGTTTTACTTTACTGTTTAGTTAACACTATCGTAGTATTTTGGTTAACAATACACACATTTCATGGTTTCATGGTTTCATTGTATTGTTGTGTTTTTTGTGTGTATCGGGGCACATGTATGTTTATGCTTTTATTATGTATATGTATACCTATGTATAATTACTCCAAATAGTAGTACAAAGATCTTATTATTAGTCTAATATCTATATGTATATCTCTCTTGAATGAATGCTCTGTTTTATTAACAATGCAAGGAGTGGGTGTCTTGTCTTGTCGTTGTCTGTATTTCAGGCTCATGTACCTAAGCTTGTTTACGAGATTTTTAGGGAAAGTATACGTTCAGTTACTTAGTATTTGATTTACTCAAATAGTCTTTTGCTTATGGGACGACTCTACCTAGGTATGTATATACTTATATGTTTAATGCATTTATAAAAGTGTAGCACACACAGTTAAAATTTACGTGTATTAATTTCATAATAATAAGTACTCGTATATAAGATAAACACATGTACATGCATATTACATTAGTCTGTTCATTAACTAACCAAGAAAAACTCTTTTCAACTCAGCTGAATACAAAAAGATAGTGAGTGTTATTGTATACTATTCTATGTATAGTTCTTTATATCGAAACATATTGTTTTGAATGTGGTTCTTATACTTACTGTATTATCTTCTGGATCAAATCAAAATGATTGCAAACTAAATTCGTAAAAATGCAGTATCATTTCAGTCGTAAGAGAAATTCAACTGAGTTCTATTGTGCAGTGTACAGTTAAACTCAGTCCTTCTCGCAAGACACACCTTTCCAAATTAGGAACCAAATCACATAGTAGCTAGTAGAAAAATTTCTGTTACCATATTTTTCGCACATAGATATTTGTACATTTCTCCTGTCAAAGTCAAAGTGTACATTTTTAAATAATTTTTCATTGCATCTATCTGTGAGTAAGATTTTAAGTATTTCAGTGTCGTAACTTGGTTGCGACCTTGCATCTATAATTGCAACGTGTTTCTCAAGCGATTCTACTGCGTTTTAATTGCAATTTCATAAATGTTAAACGTGTTGACTTGCTATTTAGCATTCCAGACAGGTAAAACTAAAGTTTTGCCAGTGGAGGTGAATTGAAATTATTGTTTACTGCTATAACCATAAGCTTCACATTCTTTGAACTGAAACTACTAACTACTAAGGTGGTTCGTCGCTTTGTACTTACCTACCTATATATTATAATGAGTCTCACTACATTTACTACGATTGAAATCGCCACTAGTACATGGAATGGGTTTTAAGTGCTGGTAATTTGTAGTGAAGTGGAGTTTGGAATGTGATATATGTGACTGTGTACAAAGAAACTATCACCGTGTGAAAACGAATAATTAAGCTGCAAACACGTTACCTTCCATCGTTCCATCTCTCATAGAGTCATGTCATGAGTTATTAGCATTTCTATCTATGTTTGCTAGTGGTATGTGTGTACTCCTATTGTTTTTCTTGTGTACATGCATGAGATTTAAATTTAACTGTGTATGATTTAAGCTCAGCTTTAGTGTTTGCCAATTTAAATGAGAATCTCTGATTGTCAGAGACCTTAGTCATCTTCACCAAGAAGCAGACTGTTAAGAGTGCTTTAACAATAATACAAATAATATTCTTCTAGACAATACAGTAATACTCACACAAGATCAAGTCAAGTTTCAACACAAGGCAAAAGTAAAGAGAATCTCTACTTTGTTTACAAGGAAGAGCCAAAGGTAAGAGAGATAGATGGGAGATTATTATAATAGCACAAAAAGGCATTCTTTACGACGTTTTGCGCTGTGTTTTACTATCTCCTCGTGTTAAACACCTTCAAGGTTGATAGCAACATAACATAAGTGATAGTGTATAATGCAATGAGCAGAAATCAAGAATGAATGAATATTAGCACTCAGGCGATGTGATGTAGCTTCAGATATGGTATTGGACTCATCCTCGTGATAGCTAAACAATTCTTAAATGAGTATCTAATTGTAGAATTAATGATGTTGAATGCTGAGTCAAGTGAAGTATCTCCGTATGAGAAGAATTCGCAACAAGTGTCCGTACACGTTTAACATAAGTACTTATTAATTTATGTACGCATGCAGAGCCATAATATAGAATGGGAGACAAGAGTTTCAGCTCGAGTGCATTCTATCTATCTCCATAGGCATTCATTCTTATTACAGTATCATTCGAGTCATTCGAGAGAGAGACGTGTACTTGTAATAATTATTATTATTGCTGCCAGTGAGATATTCACTTTACGATCGTAAAATACCATACACGACATGATGGCATTTTAAATGGGCGCTACTAAATATAAATGACAAGAGAAAGAATTCAAAACTTAAATGAACCTCGGACAAGTTTAATTTACTCATTGCATTGCATTACAGCTGTAATTTGTAATTGTATAGCTGTGGGAATATAGAAGTTTGTAATGTACCTTAGTAAATATGTACCTACTTATAAATACTGCATTTATGATTATACAGTAAAATAATGTTCATAGAAAGATTTAGTAATTAGTATTCATCAAACATGATGAGCTCACAATGATGTGATGTAAGGACAATGAAGGTGAAGATGCATGTAAATGTTTTTTTCTCTAAAAGTATCAACTTTACGGGTACTTAATGGCATTGCAAATATTATCATTGCTATTGTTGTGGTATTTATAGAAACAATTATACATTTCTAATGGATTTTTGTGATGTAATAGTACTACCAGAATTAATGGGGGAGTACAGTTTAGGATACCCATGCAGTTTTGTGTGATATTTCATGTAAGTAGGAGCTGAATAGAACAATAATATGTTTACATGTACAAATATATATAGCCAGAGCATTTATTATAATGTACATCACTCAAGGTAAATTTTTATTGTACAACTGGATTGTATAATATTCCTACACATAAAGTAGGGAACATAAAGTGAGAATAGATCTGTTATCCCGATAAAAGCTAAGCTAACAAAAAGTTACGTAGGTTCAGGTTTTAGAACAGAAGATTTTCTCAATGAATTATTTGACTGATGTGGATTGGACAAGTCATGCGAGGAGAGGCTTAAGTAAGAAATTTCAATTTAAAGATGCCATGATTCCCATCACACTCCCATCCGAACTACGTAATATGTATTATGGGCAGGGCAATTATTTGTGAATATCATGCTTCATGTAATACGGGAATCAAAGAAAATTGCTGGTTGTGAAGTATTTAACATCGACTTGTGAGTTGCAATTACACATGCACACATAATACAACTCTGTAAAATTGTTGTAAGACTAAGGTGTGGGAAGCAACAGAGGTTTACAATAGTTGGTGATGTCATACTTATTGACTGACGGCTGCTGTGTTGTATCTTGTGTGTGCGATGACTAAATGTGTATTAAGTATTCTTTGCACTGCTATATACTGGCTGGATTTTTACCCGAATGCGTCATGCCAGTTTTATAGGCTCTCTCAATAGGAGTCAGATGTTTTTACATTATGATTTACAGCATGGAACAAGATTCGTTATCATTGCCAAAGAGTTCCACTTCAGTGTGTGTTATCATTTTTATTTTACCTATACCATATTTCTTTTGTTGTAGGAGTTTGACTGGATACTAAACAAAATGCATTAATCATGTGAGACAGTGTTATAGTATGAGCAATGGCAGGTTTAAAAGTAGCAAGTTGTATCATTTCATATGTTACGTTATTATTACCAAACAACCTACCGATCTAGTCATTTTGAGACTAGTTTCAGCCTGATGATTCATACCAAGCAGAAAATAAGTTTAGGATACAGGATAGCACGAAAATCTTTCTGACTCTGTGCAGAAATCCCATTTACTATACATGCAAAATGCAGACTTGTAAAATTTTATTCTAATGGGTTGCATATATGCGTGCTGCTGCGTTTTATTGGCATGCTGAGCGTGATCAGCAATAATGCAACATTTTGGTGACACTACTACTCTATATTCGTCATTCGAAAAAAATGGGAACATGTTATTATTATCTGAATGTATCACATTGCATACAATTTTAGAGCTTGCGTTTAGTTGGACAGTTTGATGTATAATATGGGAATGGAATAAACTTTTGCAATTTTACTTTTAGAGTTGTACTACTAGAACGCATATATGACACAATTAGAGACAGTTTTCTACTCTATGACAAAAATTATGCATCCTATTGCAATTTGGAATGACGTTACTATTTTCGATCTTTTTGTAGCATTGAATTGGCAATAACAAAAGGACGGCAAAAGCATGGTGAGTTATTTACAGACACGCATTTATTGATAGCTGTTTTCTACGTTATTTATTGTTACGACTTTACCTATACGGCATCATTTGCCTTTATTTGCATACATTATTACTCCTTGTAAGTTGTAACAGTGTTTATTGCATTGCTCCACAACTTACACTAGCTATTTGTATCTCTCTCTCTCTCTTTACACCACACACATAAAACCAAACCATTACCATGCATTAAAAACATCTACCTACCTGCTTATTACATATAGGAGTCAGAGCAGCAATTTGTGATCTGTTTTGCAACACACAGCACGGAGCACAGTATGTAAGAAATAGTGCAATGGACGCCAAGTCAATGTCTGTGACAATCGTAATAAAAAACAACAAGACAAGGTTTTAGTGTGGGTGTAGTATCTCTATGCAAAATATTAAATGAGCTGTACACAAGTACACACAGGTACACACAAAGAACACTGTCACATTACAAAATGTATGTATGGAATATTATCAACTTATAAGTAAAGTACAATAGAAAATAAATGCATTATTGTATAATACCTAATCTCATACTGTACACTGTACAGTACACGGCAGTTTGTTCTTATAAAATCACATTGTTACGTATGTGGATGTATTTAAAGTACAGTGCAAGATCTTTGACGTTTGTATAATGTGTGTGTGTCCATTGTGCTGAGTATTTGTCGCAGAGCGTTGTAATTATGAGCAACATCAAATGGCACATAGGCAGATCTATTAAATTACGATATCTCTGTCGAGCCATATGGTTTTCTATGTCATCTCCTTGACAGGGCTGTTGACCGTAGGTAGTACGCTGTATTTATAAGAAGGCTAATTTAGATTTCGAGATCGAAAGTTCGTTCTCTACGACTATGGTAGTTTTTTGTGTGGTGTAGTGGTGGAGGTTTGTAGTGAAGATAGATTTATTAACTGGCTAATAGGATGAGAGAGTAACGTGTGTGTGTGAGTCTACTGTATAACTATAACCGTGGAATAGGCACAATATGTATCATATCATAATGCAAACATGAAATTGCTCTATCTGACTAATGCGAGTGTGTTTATATATTAAATATGGTCACATAAAAGGTATTATATGGAAACGACCTATATTATCGTACACGTTGCTAATATTTTTCTACAGCATAGCCGAATTGAGTTATTCCAGAAGAGTATTCGTCAGACCGTGGATTCGTTTGGTTAGGTTTGGTTTCCTTTCTTCGTATCCAAAAAAGGATTGACTTGACAGGGTGGATCCCATTTTTACAACTTGTCTGTACATTTTTTAACTCTCCCTTACATCACATTATGCAATTATTGTCTCTCATTCTTGCGATAGTGGGATACAATGTGAAATTTGGATACTAGGCCATCCATACAACAATACAATAACTTTTCCCAATATCCAATACTCTATAGTACTTACAGTATGAATGGGAGCCATAAGTCTCTAGTCTCTAGAATATAAATTCTACTCTAACGATCCTTATTGACAAGATTTTTAACTGCTGTACTTATTCATAGCCCATTTGACACAGGAAATGAGCAAGAGATCATACAGATTTATGCGCTTCATTGAATATTAGTAATATATACATCCAAGATGAATTGATGCTTTATACTCCAAGCATGTAATGTATAAGAAGAATATACGTACAAGAACAGTCAAGAATATTATGTCAAAGTATTAATTTAACCTAAACAAGAATGATTGTCATGTAAAACATTACAAGTATTGTCGAGTACATTATAATCATTATGATAAAATCTACTACAATTTAACCATGTAAAATGTCCCATCGTTTAACCTTAGGTCTCTTAGGTAGACACATATTCTATAATTATGTGAATGAGAGTATGTTATACTAAACGTGTATGTGAATAGCTAATTAAGCTTTTATTAGGTAATATTTTAATAGCATAGGTTTTATGGGCTTTAGACATAATGTGAGATGAGATGAGATCTGAGAATGTGAACTGCCTTATTTATGTGTGTGTATATACGTTTGAATTACTCTATGGATATATGTAATAAAATGTAAAATTACTATTTTGCAGGAAACACGGATATAGTGAATGGGAATTTGAAACTTATCCTTGGTCTCATTTGGTCACTTATTGTTCGATATCAAATTGGAAGATCTAAGTTTCCTCCGAAGAAACTAATGTTGGCCTGGCTGCGCTCAGCTCTTCCAGAAACTCAAATTAATAATTTCACATCTGACTGGAACAGTGGAATTAATTTATCAGCTTTAATAGACTACTGTCGCCCAGGATTATTTCCAAATTGGAGGGATTTGGATCCTAAAGAAGGTAACAACCAACCTCTGAATCTCTAGAATTCCATGTCATTGTACGAGTCTTAAGAATGCAAGATTTTAATAATTCTTTGAATTTGCTTAATCCTCAGGCGAGTACAATTGTCGCGTAGCTATGGATGTGGCGAAGAAAGAGCTGGGAGTTCCCGTCGTACTAGATCCGGAATATTTAGCTTCCCCACATTTAGATGAGCTATCTGGTATGACTTATGTGTCATATTTCATGAGAGAAAATGGGCCTGGCTATAGGTCCACGCTGAACTGGGTTCGAAACCAGTTGCCGGACCGTCATATCTCCAACTTTACGGTATTGCCATTGAAATTTATGAGAATAATATGTGTCACTCGCTCGTAAAACCTTTAATTCATGTTTTATGGCAAATATGATTTACGACAACTTACGATTGCTATTCTGTACGCATGCAAATAAATCCCTTCCCTTCTCCCTATACAAGAGCGGCTTAGTACGCTTAATTAAAAATCATAAAATTAGGTGTGACATAATAAAGATACGAGTTTTTGAATACAGACATAACATTGTAAAAACACCTTATACTACACCCTTTTTTGAAATTCTCTGAAATCAAAAAACTTTTCTCTGGAAGAGATTGAGGAATTTATTTTTTGTTTTTTTTCATACATTTTTTGTATATAATTGCAGACTGACTGGAACAATGGCCAATTACTGTGTGAATTAGTGAGGTCACTTGGAGGACCTGTACCAGGGATGGATAACTTGTCAACTGAGCAAGAACACTGGGAATCTAATTTATCCATGGGTGAGTAGAATTAAGTGGAAAAGGACTTTTATTAAGCGATTAGAATATACAATACTCATTATACTTTTACACAAAAGTTACAACTTTTGAAAAATTACATGTAAGCACTACTCATTATAGCCCATAATTAACTTTGAATCTCATGTAAAAACTAATTAAAATATTTTAAACAACATTAATAAAAAAACTTTTTTATATTTCAATCTAATATTAATTCTGCTGTAAGATATTTAATTTCTTTTAAGCAAAATATCAAAGCTGTAGATGATGTACTTAAAAAAAATAACAAATACATAAATCTAGGTACTTACTTACAATGCATCTTACAATGTTACAATCCTACGTGATCCTATATTTACTTAATATTATAATCGATAATATGTTAATGAGTAATACAAATATTTCTGATATTTGTGATCATTTCAGGAATTAAAGGGGGTGAAAAACTTGGAGTTACTTCCCTTCTTCGGCCTAAGGATATGGCAGATCCTTCTGTAGATCATTTAGGTGTTATGGCTTATACCGCAGCTTTCCAATGGCTTCCTAAACGACCTCCACCTGGACAAAGAGTCTCCGTAACATGGGAAACAAACATCTACCGAAAAGGACAACCGGTATAATTTGCTAATTGTCATACGCACTATACATACAGAATGTAGTGCATACATATCACAATTACGAATATGAATATTACTTCACATTTATTAAGAAATCATTTTTAATACCTGCGTGATATTATATGGTACTACACAGGTCAATTTTTCGGTGGAATGCTTAGAAGAGGACACAGATCATAGAGAAATCACTGTGGAAGTAAAGGGACCTTCCGGTAAAATCGACTGTCGACTCAATCAACAATCAAATGGAATTACTAAGGGATCCTTCACTGTGACAGAAATAGGAATTCATGAAGTAGTTGTGCGACATCAAGGTGAACCTGTGGTGGGCTCCCCGCTTAAATGCCGGGTGTTACCACAGGTAAGTGAAATAAGTTACACAGGGCTGGCCCCTTGTGCCGTAGGTTCAGTTGTCGAAGTTTTAGTCAATCCACAAGATGCTAGTCCGTCTGGAGCCAAACCAGAGTTAATGGAAGTCTTAGCTTTATCCCCATCCGGTAGAAGTTCACCTTGCCTTGTGACACAAGTAACTGGAGGCTTTGCTGCAACATTTAAACCCGACGAACCTGGAGAATGGAAGGTTACCGTCATGTACAAAGGAAAAGATATTCAAGGATCACCTTTTCCTTGCTTTGTGTTTGATCCAAATGGAGTAAAGGTACATATTCATAGAGATACTTACACAATAAACACTTCAATGTTTTAAGTGTTAACCTTTAACTTACAGAAAATAAAATGGAACTTATTTTGTGAATTTCAGCTTGATACTCTTGAAGGAGCTTTGCCAGGTTTACCATTTGCGTTTATATGCGACTCTCGAGGAACTGGTGGACTTGGTGATGTTAATATTGATGTAACACACGAAGGAAGGTAATTTTGATCATTGTTATACTGATCGCTTGTATAATAACTAACAATAAACAGTTTGGGTTTTCCATTTCATATTCCAGCATTTAAAATTAACTGCAACTGAAATTGTGTTTATTTTGCTTAGATCCATTCCATATAACACCGAATACATTGCCGATGGTGTAAAACGTATTCTTCTTCCTGTTCTTAATGGAGGGAAACACAGAGTTCACATTTATTTTAATGGTCATGAAATCAAAGGTAAAAAATTTATACTGTTTATCTAAAGTTGCTCAATTTGGTATTTTCGTGTAATTATGTGTACATGTATTAACAATAATTATTGCTGCAATTACAGGCTCTCCATTCAGTCTACGAGTTGGGTCAAGTCGCTCCAGACGACGAAGAGATGATATTCCATCGCATGGAAAAACCCGAAGTTTTGACACAGAATTCGGACTAGGGAAATCGTCCGGTTTATTTTCTAGCACGAACAAAAATTCCTCTTCATTTGATGCAACAACCAACAGAACGAAAAGCAAATACGATGCGTTTGACTTCAGTTCAAAAGAATTTAATGACAGTATTGATGCTGTACACTCTCGTCTCAAACCCAGTGGCCATAATAGTAGTAGTTTCAACAACAATAGTTCTAGCCTCTTCAGCAACAAGAATACTGTCAATAATAGTAGTTTCCTCAGTTCTACCTTAGCGAATAAAGTCAATAGCAATTTGGTTTCTAGCTCCAGCGAAAACCTATCGTCAGCCCAGGCTCTTAAAAATATTTCCAACTCGTCCAACTTACAACAATTGAACAGAGAGAAATTCACATCCAGTCTACTAAATTCCTCGACACAAAATTTACAGAGTGCCAAATCATCGTCTTTTGAACAGCACAATTCTTCATCTTTCAACAGCTCTAGCAATAATACGTATGATGATAGCAGATTCATTTCCTCAAGTTCGAAGCTAGTTGGAAACGTAAATGGAAATGGAAATGGAAACGGACTCTATGGAGGATATCATGGAGATTTAGTCGTGGATGGGGATGGATTAGGAGTTGTCCAAATTCATTCTCAAGCTACCGTCACAGTTACGTCTGAATTCGGACAGACGTCACTGGAAAATGTTAATATTGAAGTTAATGGTAAGTACATAGAAATTTTAAATTAAAGCTATGCTATATTTTCAAATTAAAAATTGAATTGAACTCTATCTGTTGAATCAACAAACCAGAGCGTATAGTTTTGTGGTTTGAACATCCATATCATTCTACCAGCTATATGCACAAGTGAGATCGTTCAAGAAAAAGAATTAGTCTATGTACACCTCTGTGATGATTAGCACACAGAAAAAGTAAGTAATCTTTGATTATACTACCGACTCCAGCTTTGATATTATTGGAAACGGTAGTCTCTCAATGTTACATTAACAATAATTTCAAAAGACAATAAACTAGCAGTTTATTTTAAATGGGCGATGTAAATAGTGCATGGTAGTATGTAAAAATAAAAATGTGTTCTTTAAATGGATTTTCGTATACCACACGATCATATAATAATGATTGAGACAGTAGTACCGCTACATTTTATTAACGAAACAATCTTTTTATAATTTCAGGTCCAAGCGGCCGTGTGCCAGTACGAACGACCGAATCTGGGTCGTCAATAAGTGCCAAGTATTTTCCCACTGAGGTGGGTGAACATTTAATAGATGTTAGTGTGGGTCACAGAGCTATTGATGGCTCTCCTTTCAGAGCAGCTGTCTATAATCCAAATGCGATTAAAGTCACTCGAGTGCCAAATGGTGTTATCGGTCGTCCGGTGGAAATCGAAAGTACGATGCGTCTTTTTAAAAACTTTTTTATTCATTCATGGAAGTTGGATAAAATTATTTCATTTCTCGGTATGTGAATTGTAAATAATTTGCTCGTTTATGTGTCTAGTTGACGGAAGAGGTGCAGGACCAGGTCATCTTGCTATTCTCGTGGACGGGGGCAGGGTAACCAGTCAAGTTAAGGCTCTGGGCGATCACCGTTTCAAAGCTGTTTTTCTACCGCATGACACGGGTCCACATTCTGTAGATATGACTTTCAATGGAAATACTGTGCCAGGTTAGTCTGAACTGAATTAAGATTTTTTTCTGTAAATTACAACGATTTTGCTAATTACAGTACATCTAGCAAAAATAAGCAATTTTGTAAGAATCACGCAAAAAGTGTCTGTAGAAACCCAGGTTTATGCGAATCACAATTATTTTAAACATTTATAGTGAAAAAACGAAATGATAGCAGAATTGCAGAGCTCGTGCCTTTTCTAGTGAATGTAGTTTCAGTAAAATATCAATTGTGAACGATGACTTCGCATTTAAATCTTACATAATTGGTTTGGGTCTATGCATTATAATTTTGGTACATTATGTCAATAAGAATTTCGTCGAGAGGGAATTTATAATCAAATCGTGAGAAGTAAAATGATTAGAAAGGAACGCTCGGTCATACGTTTATAATTTCGTATCATTACACCGGTCATGACTCTCATGACTAAACCATCTACGTCTTCATCTTTTCTTGCATACCTTGGCACTTTAACGAAAAGCTATAAAAATCCAGTTTTACTTTGCGAGTAGAGTGCCTATATCGCTATTTATAAAAGCGACGTTACTCAACCAGTCCACAAATTCAAGGTATACCACAAAACTTAAATTCTTAATCTCATGGGTGATATATTAATGAACCACACTTCAATGTAGCGGTTTTAAATGCGAACTTGTGGAATGAAAAAAACAATGCGTGTAACTACAGGCTATTAGTAAAAGCTTTGTTAATTGAAGTGCTATTTGCAGAAATGCATATCTAAGTACATCGTTGCAAACAGTGGTGCATGCTATGCAATTGAATTTGTAGGTTCTCCTAAAGATTCATTATGATTCTGATTTTGATTTTAAGATTTCGTTTTAGATCTCTTGTTAAACCAGTAGCTGCATTCACTAATTGCCCTCAAGAACTCACGCCTATTACACATGTGTACTTTATCGATTTCGCTTTCAGAAGCTGCGTTTATTGAAATTATGTCAGTGAAATCTTGGTACAAATTAGTGAAGACTTCATTTGATAATTACCTCAAAACATGTAAAGGGCTTCACATTACAAGAATTACAATATAAATATTTCAGTATCTGCTAAGGATATTTATATTTGCATTGTGTTTATGCTTAAAAAACAATTTTCTCAATTTCATTTACACAGATTGGGAATATTATCTGGTTTTATTCTCGTAAAATACTAAGGCAAATGCTAGTATATTAACTAGGAGCATTAGAAGATCTACTCGCGCCAAGTAATTACTGAGACTAGTATACTAGAGGTATTATGGTTCTTGAGTAATCTATCTAGGCTCATCTACACACAAAGATTATACAGATACGTGTGATAAAGAAGATGAGTTGAGCTGTTTGAGTTGCTCAGTTGAAGGAGTTCATTGAATTGTCAAAATAGCGTGAGCGTGAAGGGAAGCTTATGGCTGTACAGTGTACAATGTTATTTATTTTACCTGTGTAGCACCAGCAGACACAGTTAAAAACTATAATAATGCAGAGAAACGTCTCCAGTAGGTAAATGTGAATTAATATTTTACACACTGCTATATAGTGTGGTAGGTACACCAACATTAAGAAGATCTGTCGGTGTGTTGTACATATCTCAAAGAATATTTATTATACACTGTGTGTATATACTTGTTTTCTCTCCCTTTGCATTTGTGTCAATTTTTTGTCCTTCCGTCCAGATGTAATTGTAAAGGAATTTGACAATGCTGTGCTATGCGCTGTACAATTTGTTCATTGACCAACTCTAATGATGAACGTTACCGGTCTGACTGTTTATTAAATGTGACAGTGGCAGATCCACCTTAAACACATACCTTACATTATGTTTTATGCATTGCCCATGCAAAAATATTTTCTTATGTTGCATACGTTGACAAATGAAGGTGTGTTTCTGTTTTTCCCTTGAACTTGGCCGAAAAACAAAGCAATGGAACACAAAGCCATTATAATTGCTGTTTTAATAGTCTCTCAGTGCTTAGCGGTTGGGGTGTGCAATGCTGAGAGAAAAAGACGGGACCATTGTTGACAATTCAATTGTACAAGCCACAAACAAAATACTATTATTATAATTGTCCTCTCGAATGGATTTACCGCTGATTGTAATGCACCAGTACTGCTTTTATAAATGTTTTCACAGATGAGATCCCCCTGCAGTGGTTTAGTGGTGCATTAGTATGCTCTAGCAGAAATATAAACAGTGCTAGGTAGTTTAAAACTCAAGTGGTTTAATTTATTGCTTTGGTGAAACCCAGTAACTTACTGTACTGCTATAATTTCACAAAAATCGAAACAATTTCCTGTTATTATATTTTATTGCATTAAATCTTTTACCAATATTTGGCTAGAGTATTGTAGCCAGACTGATTTACGATTCTATGTGCTCTGATTGTATAGGCAAGCTATAGCTATGGTGGCTGAACTAATGGTTGTTATTTTAAAGAGCTATTAAACGATAATAATGCATCTATCCTTTCTTCATTAATAATTTGTACATCACTGACATATTAGGTGTGAGGATTTATGCATAATACGTGCGTATTGAAAGAGCGAGGGATAAGTTATCACAGTAATAAAACACGGAGTCTTGCGTTTCTATAAAATATAAAAATAAAAAAGGAAATTACACTACATCGATTTACTGTTTACAGGTTTGTAGTTTTTATATCCCCGAACAGTTTAAACGGTCACACAAGCTTAGTCTTTAAGAAATGTCATTTTTAAATTTATACACAAACTGATTGCTACGCTATGGGATGATGGGATACACATACAACTGCTATTAATAATAGAATAATACTTCCATTTGCACAGTTCAAGCAGTGAAGTGCTGTTGGCGAGATTATGTATATACCTATACAGCTTAAAGTTAAACTTTAATGCATTTACACCTGTAGATACATTCGTGTTGAAACTGCACAGGTATTTTTATTTCAAGAAACATGTATCTCTGCAGCAATACAGCTTTCATGAACGCAGGAGCAGAATCTCAAATAAATATAATAGAAAATCAAGTTTATAAATTGCAAAGCCATGGCATTAACAATACCTAGAAGTATAATGCTGTAGCTAAATATACTGAAGCAAACTCTTGACCAGTTAGTTGGATTTATACTTTTAAACCTTTGTTCAGCTGAAAAATCGTATTAATAGGATCTTCAACGAAAAATAATAACCCTGCTTAGTTGTTCACTTCAGTTATGTGAGGATTACAATAATGCCTTATGTTTGGTGCTATGAATTACAAGAGTGACTTAAAGTAAAATATATGGAGTATACCTAGCTGTGTGAAAATTTAATGAAAAAGTTAATGATAATATATCCGTATCCCGTAAGAAGTGTATCTGTACTCTTTGGATTATCTGTGTGTATTCGACTCTTGTGTATTTATGTTGTAGAGATCTCTGGTAAGGAAAAAGGATGGATGCATTGGTTTGAATCTAATCCGATAGTGGAATTCAAGTTGAATGTTGGTTTGAACGTTCATAGGTACACATGGAGTGTTGAGATGAAATGCGCATATCTTACACACACATAGAAAACAGTACCAAGAAATACTATACGTATAAGGTAACATAAAACCCAACATAGGGAAGGAGTACATTGTTGCATGGTAATGCATAAAACTTGTCTTAAGAGGGATGAAAAGATTCGTCATACATTCTGTAAAGCTTAAGGTTACACTACAAATCCTCAGTTTACTCACTCACACAAGAATGGAAGAGATTCAAATGCAGACAGGTTCAGTTGTTCGAGTTGCTTTTATAAATACATATAAGGCTGAAGAACCAAGAATTCGTTGCTATAATATTGTATAGGTAGATATTTGAGCATTACATGTACAATTTCTGCCTTTAAAAGTTGAATTGTTGGGAATTGTTGATAGTTGAGACTACTACGTTGTTACTATCACCTGAGTCTGTCTGGTTATAGTCGAAGCAGTATCCTGTGTGTTGTTGTGTCTATACAGTTTTATCCTGATGTATTTACTGCAGTGCTTTAGTAGGTAGGTAGTGCATATAGCTACACTATCTGAGTGCATGCATGTGTTCATGAAAGATTCTCAATCCAAGTCTTAATCTTAAAGCCAACCATCCAACCCCTTACCTTTCCTGCTTGCTTTGCTTATTCTTCACTTACCTTTCCTTACCGTACTGCAAAACCGCCTCGAGGACAAACCTTCTTACAACAATCTCTGACTACACTATGCAGCAATTTATTTCTCCTATGATTCCCCTTTTATATTATTCAGTATTTAAAACTTGAAATTGAAGTTGTATTTATCTACAGCCTTTCCTATTCAAATATCTGAGTCATTATTCATTTTTTAATCTCTGTCTACCAGAAATAAGCATTACGTTGGATAATAAATAGGTATTTTAAAATGCTATATTTCTACATGGGTGTGCATTTTCTTGAGCTTTTAAAAGTTTGACAGAGTAAAAACACACAGCACTTTAGCTACTACTACACTCTACAGTAGTATAGTGGTGGTTAGCTTTTAGCTTACCTGCTGTACTAATGCATTAGTTTAGTACATCCATGTCATGTAGCTGTAGAAGTGTAGTTTTCTTATTTCTTGAGTATACCTACGTATCGTGCACACCAGTCTTGGTTTAGTTGTTAGTTTGTAAGCCGCATGTACGGTACGCACGGCAGACCAACACTTTAGTCGTGCACTTGTGTTTGTGTTCTTCTCAACTGTTTGCTATGGGATTTATTTTACACACCATATTATCTTCCTTGTGACATTCCATAATTAACTTTTCTAACCCCAAAATACAGTTTTCAAAGATTTGTGCATACCAATATTTGTAAGGAATGTCATGCAGTATTTGGGTGCGTTTGTATATGTAAGCAGTTATTGGTAAATGAAACATAGCAGTGTGAACTGTTCAAGACAGTTTAGTGTGTGTTTCATATTTATTCGTTTTGCGGTTTGAATTTGTGTGCTGTGATTTGCTCTGATTTCCCCCTGTTTGTCACGCTACTGATTCGTTTGAAAGTTGACACAATTAAGTCTGTGCGATTTAAAGTGAGACTAGAATCTTGTAGCGAGATAATTGTGTTAATGTTTGCTTACACAGCATAGTTCAATAATATACAATCTGATTTTATAACGATTGGAAACCACTGTCTGTGCCGGTTATTATACCTACCTTGAATTCATTTTGGAAACAGGATATAATATATGATACTTGTGGATTCGTTGTAGAACCTTAAGGTGAGTTTTAGCACTTTCATTGTTATTAAGACTTGTTATTAATTTACATGTAGTATGTAATTTAACAAACACTCATTTCCAGGTAGGAGTTTTACACTAGTAACATCCATTTGCTAATGTACCTAGGTATGTATATGAAAAACTACGGGTTTATAATGCAATTAAGGTTTGTAGAGCTCTCATAATAAATCAACAGGTAGTACTGTAGTACTATATAGAGACAAGGCTAATACGAATCAATTGTAGTTTTCTTAAAGTTGAACGAGTCAGTTAATTAGCTTCTTAATTGAATGACCAATAAATAATTTTGATTACAAAATGTTTCTCATATCATTTTGCTTCTATTCAACGAATAATATGACCTTCCATCTAAATTACTCGCTAATAATGCTACAATTTTAATGGAATAGTGAGCCATTGCATCGTTGCGCGAATTAACCCCATTAAAATCACACTAATGTTGTTCCAAATATGTATACAGATTTTTGCGAATAAACAGATCTGGGCTTGTCATTCAGTTTTTTTATGATTTATTCAGTCTGAGTGGTCACTGATCATGAGTAAAATTTTATAAGTACATACTAGAGGTGCGACCGAACAGGTTTTTCTGTGTTCGGGTCGGGATTTGCTCAAAATTCTTGTTCGGTATTAGGGGCCGAACAGAACATGTTCGGGTTCGGTCGCACTTCTAATACATACCAACATATATAAACCTTCAAATCATCTAGGGGTAAAAATGTTTAAAATCATTTCTATTTGCAACGAATTTTATTTATTTAATGTTGTAGTTAATCTGATATGAATTTGAACAATATTTTGGCTTCACTGGCCATGAACTGAAATATTTAGAATATTTTATCTTGTGTGTTGGAGTGTGATGTAAATGGAATTTTTTGAGTTAGAGTGTGATAGAGTTAGTCTGGCAGTGACAGGCTGATCTAAATTTTTTAATGACTTAAGATGAGACAGTGACTTCACTTGACAAATATCTACTACTAAATAAGGCGTGAGGATTTTTTCTGATACAATTGTCCAACTGTGTTAAGACTCTTTAAAGCATGATTCCTTTTCAAATTCTGTTTTTCATGGAATTTACCTTAGTCCACTTTAGGACGAAGCTACATAATTTATATTTACTTCACAAGCTCACTAACGAACTCTATTATCACTAACATCAGTCGTTGTTATGATTCTTGTGATGTGAGTCTCATCATTTTTCTCTTGTGGATTTAACATTCTTCTGTTGTGTACATTTCTGAGTAACTTAGACTTTTTGCTTAAAAGTATTACAATTTTCATTGTCTGGTTATATACATTACACAAGAATGAGTATAAACGATTCTTTTAACCTTAGAAGTTACACTTACTAAATGTGAGAATAATGTCAATTCATCGACATCATTAAAGGGCTATGAATTACAATTAAGTTCCCCCTACAGGACATTTACATTCCTAAGTATTATTCTTACTTCATTTTCTATGAATATTTTTATGTGAGTTTGTGAGTGTGGATTTATATAATTCCTTATTTGAATGATACTTTTTATATGTCATTACTCTCATTACATCTTAAGCAAATACACACAAGCACATGCCCCTTATAAGAGCTGAAAGTTATAAAAATAATCTCTGCATCATTACTTTATTTTTTATTACATGTTATGGTTTTATGATGATAAGCGCATTTCCACGTCCTCGAAGAACACGACATTTTAAGTGATCTTATGTTGATCAAAGTAATAATACAGTCATAAATTGTTTCCCATTGCATAAGAAACTGTTTCTGTCCACTTTAAAAAAACTATAAGTCTACCTCAGAATGACAAGCTAACAATACTAATTAAAAACTACACTTACAACTTAAGCACACAATACAAAAAAAATCTCTCAAACAGAAAAAATAATTATGGTAGAGATACTAGCTACTTTTATTATTGCAGTTGTGCATCACATTAGACTTAGACATAAAGCACAGAGTCACTCACTTACAGAAAACCAATGGAAAGTCTAGAGCTAGGGTTAATCAACTATAGCGAGACACACGTATAAATTTTTATCTGGTACTTCGGTAACTTTAACTTAGCTGCTAATTCTGCATTGTAATAAAATGAAATAATTAAGGATGTCTTGTGGGATATTAATAATGATAAGTGAATGAATGATTGCTTATCTCTTCTATAATACTAGCAAAAGCAATGACTCTAAAAGTCTCAACTACCCCGTAACTCTTTTCTTGCACAAAGAAAAAGAATGCCTTCATGCTTCCAAGTCACGTTACATTACATATATATAAATGATATTATCCTTGTTCATTGCATGCAAGCATTAGTATTGTATATTGTATAGCTGCTACACAATACTTGTGTGCTACACAATTGACAATGAGAATATATTTTATGTTTTATCAACTCTGCGAATCAACACTCCACTCTTCTAATGCATTACAGCAGTACATGTTTGTGTCTTTCGATTAATTCGCTCGTCCGATGTTCGTACACTCAATGTAGATACATCATACACATAACATGAACACACTAATAGGTACTACTTGCATTACGATGATGATGTCTTCGGTTGGGAATTGTTTAGTGTTTTAATGGGTCAATTATGTGTGCTAACTAAACCAAGGTGTATTCGCCAACGTTTTGCACATTCTTTGTCTATAGTAATAAAAGTTGCCTGTAGTATTAGCATGACTCTTTGGCTCTTGTAATGTTTTCGCTGTAGCTGTAGCACAGCAAGTATCCTAAGTGCAGTTTAATCGTACATGGTTTAGTGGTTATAGTATACTCTCTAATTCTCTGAGTGTTGTTGCTGTACTTGAGTTGTGTATGTGTGGTGGTAGTACAAATACTAGCAATACTAAGGTAATATCACCTCATTATATATTGTTAGCTACAGCGTGTTGTATTTTACTAAAGGAAAATAAAATTTCATTATGATTACTGTACATACTTGTGGGTATGTAAGGAGCTGCAGTGGAGTAGTAGTATGGAATAATGAATGTGGGTAATGATGAAGAAGTGTATGAGTACAAGAACATTCTTCTGACAGTTCCTTCTTATTATTAGCTCTTTTAAAGTACACAGAAGCATTTTGTATTTGTATGAACGTAATTTAATGTCAGTAGTGTATTATTATATTACAATGGTAATTCTTAGCATCACAGTTTACAAAGATGCATTTAATGATAAGTAGGGGGAGCATTTCCGTGGGAAAACGCATGAGTTTCTCATTGTAATACTAGTAATACACATTAGCTAAGGCTTTGTGAGTCAAGACTCATTCTAAGTCGATAAGTGTGAAGTGTTGTACTTGTATGCATATAGTATAAAGCTACAGGAGAGAGCATGAAATTCTAAACATGCATGCATAGTAAAATGCAAAATACAATGTTATAGGAATCCTTAGAAAATGACAATTTAATTTTCATCATTCAATCCAGAGCAAACGCATATTTTCCATTGTGAAACTGACTAGAAATGATCTATAGGTATACACTGTAGAAATTTATGATTAGTACATGCTACAGTGATTCTTTTGTTTATAATAAATCTTAGTGGTTTATCTATACGTGCTGATTCTTCCATATACAATTTCGTTTACTTACAATTAGTTGCATATCCAATGTGCTATCAACAAAGTAATAATAACAAGGCAATAACAACAGTATAACTACTAAAGTGTAAACCAATACAAATATTTCATTATAATGTGACCACAGTTATTGTAGTTTGTAATTATTGGCTATTTCATTAGTAGGGATGAGAGTGTACAGTTAATATTATACACAAACTTTGCTTAAGTTCTAAATACATAAAGGATGAGGTGAAAAGTAAACCATGTTATGTGGGTGCAAGTGTTTGTCTTGTATATAAGGATTGACTCTCGCCTGCGCTCTTCTTTGTACTACACAGTACTTTTACCTTTTTTATTATTAATGTCATGTCGACCAAGGGCTGGGTGATAAATGTCATTGTTGGCCAGTCATTCATTTGACGAAAGAATACGTGCATACATGCACCTCACTTCCTTTTACAATCAAAGTCAATTTATAACTTTTCTATTTTTCTCTCTCCTTTATGTACTTAATGCAGTTTTGAACTCCCTATATAGATTTTTAATGCTCTACTGTACAAATAATAGTTTTATGTACCTCTAGATAGTTAATTTTTCGCGAGTAGGCAGGATAGGCTAAACGAAATTAAACTGCTGTAGTAATTTTCAATTGAGAAAACGCAGTAATTGTAATTGTACTAGGAGAATAGGTCTAATAGTGATTGTAGAAGCATGGAATGGTAGGCAATCGTAAAATAAATACAAGAGTAATTTAGAGGCGATGCCAGGAGCCGACTAACTGATCGGCTGAAAGAGTAAGACGTGAGCAATTTCACGTTACGTTAGGTTCAGGCAATGGCAAGGCAATGGCAATTGCATCGCATTAAATTATTCCATTAAATTCCTAAAGGTAGGCCATCATGTTACAAGGGTTATGGGTTGCCCCAATACTACACTGCTACAAGAAGGTGTCATGTTATGCCAAGTCTCAAATTTAATGCTTGTATAGTTACTCATTTAACACAGCATTAGAAATTGAAATCAAAATTAGTGTATCACTGGATCAAAGGGATTTTTCCACAGTTAAATATTTGTGGGATGGTCATAGAGATATCATTTATTTACTTGTTGAATCTCATTTTGAAAAAGTTTTGTTATGTAGTGTGCCTTTGGCTCTTTAAATCGAGTTACAGACGAGAGAGAAAGAGAGACCTAGTTTTTTGCTCACGCAAAAATTCCATTCCTTCCAGCAGAGTCAAAGTGTTCTTATAAGTATGATGCTTTTCTATTGTGTACTTTTTTCTATTGAAAATTCCAATGTTCAGATACTTACTGAGACTTAGTGTACGAAATGTTATTATGAGTTTACGTACATTTAGTAGAGATTGATGGCGCAGTATATTATTTTATACCTATGCAGACCACTTGTTGAATTTTATTTTATCTGCTTCATATTGCACATCCGATTTAAGTACAAACCACACACTTGTTCCTACAAGGCAATTCATTCTTTTGTGTGTTGTTCCAAAATGTGTGTGTCTTGTCTGGTGTGTGCATGTTCTGTACAGTCCGTGCTATCTTAGAAATCTTTTGTTGTGTTTACAAGCTAACCTTACAATTTCTATTCATCCATCACTGTAGTATAAAAGTACAAAATGCAAAACTGTGTTAAAAAGCTCAGCATGTACATACGATTACAGGTTGTATTTGTAATTTAGTCTTAGTAAGTCTTAGTAGCTTAAGGTGATTTTTGAGAATGTTTTATGCATATGCCGTCCTCGGCCTCCGTGGCCGTATGTTTACACACATTGTGTCCTTAGCATTGCATATTTGCTTGTCGCTATTGTGTCTAGATTCCATTACAAATTACAAGTCATTTTTATTGTTGCTTGAAGGTATTTTAAGTTCAGGCATTAGTTTGCAATGCAAGTGTTTATGTTTATTATTGGGATTGAGCACGAAAGATCTCTAAGATTCTAAAGAGAAAGATAAGAGTGGGCCACAACAAACAATGAACATTCTGTATACTACAGATACTACTACAGATTTGAGAACAGAATTTTAGAAGAATGAGAATATCAAATGTAGGTACATACTGCTACTTTCTTATATGCATCTATGCATCATCACTGTGTGGTATCATGTTTTTATCACAATGGATTATCTGTGTCTATATAAAAGTTTGTATTTACCATTAGTATGGATGAAAGGAGTGAACTAATTTATTTTAATAATTATGTACTTGTATTGTGTATCTAAACTACTGCTGCGAATATGAGCTTGTTTTGTTTTCAAATGGGTTCAACACGGTTTGGCATAGCAATCAAAGCGTACACGCGTATTTAGGCATGAAATCAAACTGAAATTGACTTTCATTGCATCCACAATTAGTTATCTGCATTCAAAGAAGAACTATAGCGGAAGAAAACGTGTAGGTGAGTGAGACTCATAAGGAAAAGTAGTAGAATGCATTATAGAATCTCATTGTGGTAATATTTCATCGAGATACATACACAGATTGATTTGATAGACAGGAATACAGAATACATGCAATGTAGCAGAATAAGCAGATACGATAATCATCCATCTTCATGCATGCGCTTTTCTTTCATTCTCATTCATTCATTCATTTCTCTTGTTGTGCCCATCCAATAATCATAATCCTCACTTAGTTATTGTTTGTTATTACGAGTCAGTTAACGTGAGTTCTTCTATGGCTTCATGTGTTTCTTGTATACATTAATAATGCATTTACTATAAAGCAACAATTCAAACGTCCGTATTCCGTATGTACCTTCGTACCTATATTAGGAAACAAGATTCTCAACTCAACAACACCACACACACACATACACACATTAGAGCCTCATTTTCAACTTAGGATGAGCAACAAGCATAAAATGCAACCCACTTTTTTGTGACGATTCAGAATGAGACGCAAGTTACAGGTAAAAGTTAAAAGGCAATCTCAAATATTTAGCACTAGCAATAAGTAATCTTTTGTCTTAGATTTTATCCTTTTACCTTACCTGTGACTTACATTCCAAGTTTAACAGTTAGATTTTGTGTTTGTGAACTGCGTGAGTCTTTTTCCTTTTGTTGTGTGTCCTGACTCTTAAGGTGCAACTAAAGGATCTTTAGTAATAGACCAAATTATGTATCCCACTAATTATTGAGTTGATAGGTTTGAGTTGAGTCACAACAATTGGGCTTTCGTGTATACGACCAATAGAGAACACTTATATTCCTTTGTTAAGGAAAGGTAAATACTTAAAAATGAGGTCTCTTTGTAACCCCATAACCTTATCAGTGTCTAAATCACACTCGTCATACAATACAGTCTTATTCTTCAAAGTTATCAAGTCAAATCACACAAGGTGCAAAAATTGCAATCAAATGTCTTGCTTAAGGCTTCTTGAGAATTTCGGCCCTTTTGTTAAGTGCAGACAATGTGTCTCATAATGTGTGTGTTAATGAACTTGATTAGGGGAAAGCATTTGACTAATTCTAAGCTAATTATGGTAACTACAATATTACTGTGTATGTATGATGTATGTACTAATACTAACGTGCCTACATTGTGTAAAAGAAGTGGCAAGAGATTGGAGTGAAAAGATTTATGCTCACTCATTGTTCACTGAAAAGCAAATTACAATGTGTCTAATAAAGTTTGCAATTTACGCATGGTTCATTTTTTCAATTTTGGAATTAGTCCTGTCTGTGTGCACACACACTCGCTTTTACTGTACACAGAAGATGCTGATGATGATGCGACAAAAACAATTGAAGAAATCTAGTTTCCGCTCTCCCACAACTAGTTTTCATTTGGAAAGTGTCTCAAATATAATTTCCTCTGTGTACAGTAGCAAAAAGCAGTGTGTATAATGTGTATATAACATGTACATTTATTTTCCCTTATTCATATAAGATTGTAAATCTCGTCTGAGTAAACTAATAATTCATGTTTTTCTTTGGTTTGCCCCAGTTACAATTATTACAAGCAAAATACCTAGCTCTTCGATTAGATTAGTGTTAAAGTTATTGTTGATTTAAAAGTAAAATATATTCTAGTAGTTACCTAAAGCTGTCTTCATTTTATTCACACACATTCCTCATGCACATACATTATAAGTAAGTATAGGTATATTACTAATAAACTAATAATTGTAAATCTTGTATACTACAACAATGTAATTAATAACTAATAACTTGATTTCCTGACCAGATCCTCTAAGACCAAACAAAAACCAAACCAGAACACATTTGCTCTTGATTTTGTTGGATAGGAACTTTCTTAAGTGAAGAAACTAACACTAAGTATCCGTACAACCTTCATAAATGAATATTATTGTGTACGAACGAGCATGCTGCATCTTCCACTTCCAATAGCACCAACATTCTTGAACATCCTGAATGAATAAACCAGAAAGGAACTAATAATAATACCCAAGACATATGCATATAGGTAACATAAATGAAAATACAGTAATTATTGGTCTCTCTGAGTACTATATAGTCTGAATGTGAAATACAACTCTTGTGTACAGATGCGCCTATATGATTGTATTTACCTACTTATTATTCAGACTTGACTATTGTAGGTATACAATACTCTCAGATTTCACTTATACATTAGTAGATAGTTATTAAGTTAGCCATCTTGTATGTACGTATGTGTGTAATGTAGTAATAGTGTACCTACTACTTTATGGCTCGCCATCGCATCGTGATCTCAGACCATCGCACATACAAAATCTTAACCTTTACTACATGATACCCACAGAGACCAACCCAAAGCAAGAATCACATTTTCACATCACGAAGAATCCTTTTACATTTTACTGACTAGCTTTATTTCTCCTACAGTATAGTGAAATGCTCAAATATGTCTTGTATGTATTTAATTCAGCTTTATGCATTGTGTCCACCTGATAGTAACTAAGTAGTAGTCACGTAAACAGGTATAGTACACCTTTCATTCCTACAAGAACCTACAAGTCTTTTATCTAAAGGCTGTAAGCAAGGAATTAACTTTTCCTAGCACAACACACAAACTGCACTGGATTGCCCTGTCCTCTTATTGCTGTTAACCTGCAAACGACTTATGTGAATCGTAGTTTTCAATTCAACTCAAACTTTACTTCTACTAACTCACTCTCTTCCTGTCTTTATATTATGACAGCTTTTGCTCTATGCATAACACAGAAAATGTGTGCATGCATCTTTCAACCATGTTACTATGAGTGTGTACATGTATATTACACTGTTGTGTGTGTGTCATATTATATATCATAACTATAACGTAATTGTGAAAACGAATAGCAATATTATAGTAATACTAGTTCAGTCTATACTGTACTAGCAACTCCTACTATGTATGACTGTGACTGATACACATAGTTTATTTACTTTGTGTTGTCGAGTCGAGAGACTGTTGTTGCAGTAATGATACTACTGTTGTAGAGAACTATGTGAGTGTAATTCTAAGGAAGGCAGATCATGTTAGAAAGCTTTGGTTGTTGCAGTTAATAATTATATGCAGATAGCAAAGAAGTGCCCAAAGGCCTTTGTCAGTTTGCTCGGTACCGTTACATTGCCCCGGTGGTGTGCTATTGCTTACCTTACCTCTTACAAGCCGTACCTTTTTGCTTTAATACTTTTACATGGGTGTCATGTCCTGTAGCATCGTAGTATTTACAACAATTCTACTCTACTACATAGTACAACACAATATGTAAGTAACAAACACAATTCTTAAACTATACTCATACACACTCACTACACCACGACTACTACTTAAGGCAAGTTCAGTCTGGTCAACACTTTATTATTATTATCACCATTTTTCCTACATTTCCTTATGTGATGTTTTGACACGATGCATTTCATTATCGTAATGCGTGATGGCACTAAGGCATTTCTGTCGAACCAGCGTAGATTTATACTTTACTTTTGTTTCGGACTACAGAATATAACTGCAAGGGAAGTGTCTAGTCATATCTTTAAATCTCTGTTCAGTAATGCAGTACAAATGCACTATGCATTTATAGTGTACCTACCTGTTCAATGGGTTGTTCAACACATGCTGGTATTTGTATTCTAGAAATAAATGTCACCGCAAAAGATTGTTATAATATATTTAGCTTGCTGGTAGTTATTATATTATATAGGTTGTATTTGAATTTGAATGTCGTATGTATACATTTACATATTTCCAAAGCTCTTTTCTAGAGCACGATGTATGTACATAGGACATTGTATGTTTACCGTTGATTGGATTCCTTTCTTTCAAGGTAGGTATGTACAATGTATAATGCATGTGTTCTAAATGTGGTGTGTTGTTTACGGAATGCATAATAATTATTTGCGTCTCAGGAATGCGATAATGCGAATTTGTGTAGTAGCAAGTACCAGTCAGTCACATGACTTATTGTTAGTACTGTAGCTCTTTAATGTATGTATGGCAAAAAATGAAATTAGTATGCCTATATTATTCTAGTAGCTGTCTGTATGCTAATCTGTGTCTTTGCGCGATAACTCATTCGGAAAATGAAGGCAAGGTTTGCATACAATAATGTTTTTATTCTTGCCACAAATTGTAGCACTTGGTTTGAATGGTTTGGTAAGACTAAGACGGACGCGATGTGATTACGAATCGCGAATTCATCGGTTGAAATTTTCTGCTGCAATCATTTGGAATAAAATGTCTTGTCGACAGACTCCTAGTAGTGTAGCTTAGCTAAAGTAAGAGAGAGGAATGCAGGAAATCATTTGGTATCCATTCATTCTAGTATTTATCCCGTATGATGATCATCTTTTAAACCCGCTCTTGCTAGCTCCGTCCTCCTATTTAATTCCATCACATTCATCATGAACTACCAACAACAACACACTAAATGAATCTCTAGTGAGTTTAAACCATATGATTGTACTTGTAATGAATACATGTTATAAAATATAATGTGCATGTGCGTATACACTGTATGTGTATAGTATTGGAATCTATGATGTATGCAGTGTAATTGTTGTTTGGATCAATTTGTTTAAATACAACTTGTTGAGTTGAGTTCACAATTTTTGAGTCTTCTCAATTGCAGTGTTAAATTGCAATGTATTGTTTCATGATACTAGCAACACAATGGAAAACCAACTAAGGGGATTCTATCACCATGTTGTTTCTTACATCATGATTATTATCTGTTGAAGCACACTATTGTGTGTGAAGATGATGTTAAATTCCAATGTAGAAGCGTAATTACCCCCAGGCGTCGTTTATTTGACATTGGCAATGGCAATGCATTGCATTTTTCATGCACTAGTAAGTATATAAGCTGTAAGTGCAGATTAATAAGGATTGAAGAAGAAAGATCATTTATTACGATATTTCCCATACATCTATGGTAGCCATTATGACTCAAAATACTGAAATCGTTTTTTGTTTAACTATTTCAATTAGGAACGTTGTTTAAAGTAATAACATTGAACAAGGACTTAAAGATAAAAGTCTAGCTGTAAAGCTATAATAATATTATAAGTATGGATTTAATTTGTTTTTGTATGGGAGGTATCCAATATTTGTTTACAAACCAATAGATGAATTGTTGTTGCTTTTGTTCAACAGACAGGAGACGAGATTAACAAAAATGCATTTTGTTGATGGGACTAGCTATGTAGTAGGTATAAAGTATAGCTACTATAAATATTAACGCTTTCTGCTACTTCGTTAATGTATATTACTAGTGTTGCATTTAGAATATCAATTTGAGTTTAGTTAGATAGGTACTGTAGGTAGGTACAGTGCAGATATTTTCAGAATCGACTGTCAGACGAATAATTTACAGCTTTAATAACTCTGAGGGCAAATGCAAATGAGAAAAAAGCGTTTAGCATTCAATGATAATTTATCGCGATGAAAGGATACACTAACAATAATAAATGTAGTGCTATTACCACCTGAATTACCCAACACAAGAAGATGCTCTTACCACGTTCACCTATAGTCTTTATTAGCGATACATTTATCTACGCGTATATCGTTTACTCGTTTATTATTGAGAAGACGCTCTTCAATGAATTTTCAGCTTTAAATGACTCGACTGTCTTTACTCTCACGTCTTTGCATGTACATGTACGACAAGAGTGTTTAAAAGGATTAGGCTTCCTTTCAGTCTCATTCACATCATCCTAGTATGTATGCGAATGTTGATTTGTAATTTACAAATCTTGTCTTGGCATCGTATCAGTTTGTATCTGTATATTCCATTTTTCATTGGTCAGGATTTACAACGGGACCTTTGCCTCTTGTTTCGTTGTTCGTAGCATGTAGTAATAATTTCTTTTTATGTGTTCAATACTTCTACTACCAGATAGTCTCACATTATTCTTTGCCGTAGCAAACTACATACAACAACGCAACGTTCATTCGTAACGTCAACTTGCCTGTAACTACTACACTGCTGCTACTACAACAACAGTCAGTGTATAATATAAGTAAAGATTCATTGTATATGTAATGAACATTGATTTAGTAAAGTTTTCTTAGGTAAGACTCTGAGTTTTACCAAGAAGGACAAACAGGCTTTACGTGACATGACGTGTGTAATAAATGAGCCATTGGAATGTCATACGCAGTAATTAAGGGTGATAACATAGGAATGTAACTGCTTGCTGTGATGTCGTACGGTTTACAGGATAGAAAACTAAACAGGCTATAGATTTACCTTCATTTTACATTAGTCAGACATACACTATGTCTCTATACGATTAGGATAAACTTATAAAGTAGCACCACACTACACAATACAATACAGAACCCTCTTTATGTGGCAGTAGGTATATAATAGAATAGGTAAAAGCTTTTTCTAACTACTTAACTTACACTAGGTATACAAACGAACAAGAATACACTTTTATATTTTACGGTTCTAGACTCTAAAGTTGTTATTATAATGCGAGAAGTATGTATGTGTTTACTATAGTGTGTAGTATCTTTTTTAAATTTGATCTTTGATTACAGGCAAAGCCTTGTCGTGGTTATGTGCATTTATGTATTTAGCTGTAGGTAACGTAGTGTGAAACCCAAACCACACACACAATA
This sequence comes from Pogonognathellus longicornis, assembly GCA_034694085.1. Lineage (NCBI taxonomy): Eukaryota > Metazoa > Arthropoda > Collembola > Entomobryomorpha > Tomoceridae > Pogonognathellus > Pogonognathellus longicornis. The sequence goes on from JAQFYB010000331.1 coordinate 54,836, forward strand.
TACCAGTGAAACACAAATTCACACATACAGAAGCATAATGAAGCTATCACTGGCGTATGTATATACTTAGCAAATGTAAATGAATGTAGAATGCATTGACACAACTTTACACTTATAGTACACATAGGTGAATTCAATGTGTTTTTAGAGTTTACGGTTTCTGTTTTGATGTGACGTGAACTGAAGGCGACAGAACGGTAAAGATATAATAAGAAACATTATGTCATTTAGAGGAAGTGTAGATAGTTTTGATTACTCCGGTATAGGTACTGTTTATACAGTAGAGCTACCTTTCAACCAATGTAGCACACATTTAATTACCAATGGATTCAACAAAATCTTAATTCAACAATAGAGCAATATTAGACAACATACGTGCATATTCCATTGCGTCACATTTTTTGCTTTCGTATTTTATAATACGTAGTTTAATTAGCTCGTGACCCGTTTTCATGAATGTATTTAAGTACCTATGTTAGTATTCTACTAACGTAAACGACTATTACAGACCGACACGCTTTTGTGTCAACTTTAAAAGGTAAAAATTAGGTAATGTTTCTTCCTTAGGTACTTGTACTGTGTGTGCCTGTGTATTATTATGCAAACGTCATGAAAACTTTGAGTATAGGTACATATGTAGGCACATTATTTACCAATTGTTTGCTGCATTCAAGTACCTGGATACAATAAATACAAGCTTGTATGAACAGCAATGTATAGATATCGATTTTTAATTTCGGATTGGCAAAGCCGGGAGAAATAATGCCATGCTGGAAATAATTTATGTATGAATGCAATTTAATTAGGTTAGATTGTTTTAATAAAAATGGTTATAGTTATAATTAAATTTGTGTATGCATGTATCTATGAATCTAATCTTTATGAAAATTGTGAAGTATATTCATCCTAATCCTATGTAGTTATGTATTTTGTAATACGAGAATCAATGGAGATCTTTAATTAATGATTTTATGTTGTTTTAATCAGGAAGCCCGTGGAGGGTGAATGTTATGGACAAAGCCGACGGCGTGATGGATCCGCCGGTTGAGTCTCGTCAAGGAGAGTCTGGTGATTATATGATGATTAAGGGCGAACCAGTTCGCCATGTCCGTTTTGGAAAAAATGCCACATTTGAAATCAGTGCTCCTGGATTCAGTCGAGAATCTGTAGACGTTACTGTTTTAAGTAAGTACATCTTTTCTTCCTCATTCTCGTGCATCATAAAACTTTTTACTAATCTGTCTAAAGCGTGTATTGCATGCAATTGTAAATGTAAAGGTCTTCCTTATCAACAAATAATAAATATTAAACCTCAGTACTGTTAAAATGCACTGAAGGCTATAAAAATGTTTCCACACATACAAATACTACTTGATAAAGCTTAAATCTAAAGGAGAAAATAAACATTTCCACAATTTCTATACACAGATCCAACGAGGAAGCCATTGTCATATAGATTACTTGAAGAAGGAAGCGGACAGTTTGTCCTCGAGTTTACTCCGTCTGATGTAGGAACTCATATGATAGAAGTTCTTATAGCTGGCCGAAGGCTCTCTGTCGTAGCGAAAGTGTACAATTCATCGTTAATACGGGTAGTGGATGTAGCACCGGGAGTTGTGGGGCAAACAGCACAATTTAAAGGTAATTTACATTTAAACAAATACCCATATTGGCCCATATATTACAATTACTTACACATGAATTATCTAAGTGGGTAAATAAAAGATTTACTAAAAAATAGAGTTAACTGAATTCAGAAACTTCTTTCCCTTAAAATATCTGAACTTTATTATGTTTATAACTTATTTAAATTTATGTATAATTTATTTTCAGTTGACGCTTCACAAGCTGGCGAAGGTCAATTAGAAATTTCAATTAATGACGGCGAGTTACCAAATCAAGTGCGAGTACTTGGAGGTGGCTGTTGTCTCGTGTCATTCACACCGGAGCAAAGTAAACCTCATGCAATTGATATAAAATTTAACGGAGAAACGATTCCCGGATGTCCCATTATCTGTCAAGTAGCGGACACTCGTCAAGTAGCTGTATCTTTATCTGGACTCGAACTTGTGCCAGTGCATCAAATCTCCAGATTTCATATTGCTGTTGACGGTTCTAGTTCGGCCGAGCTGGCTGTCTCTGTGAAAGGACCCACAGGAGATTTGCCAGTAAAAGTGTCGGGATCTGTACGTTCTGGTTTCACTGCAGAATTTACACCCCGTGAAGTTGGCCCACATTCAATAACTGTTCATCATAATGGTTCCCCGGCACCTGGCACGCCTTTTACAGCAAAGGCTTATGATGCCAAGAGAGTGTATGTTAGTCCTGTGCCAAGGGGAGCGTTAGGAAGAAGTATTCAGTTCACGGTTGATGCCTCTCAAGCTGGAGAAGGCAACTTGGAAATCACAATCGGAGCCAAGGGCAGAAATGTTCCAACTCAAGTTCACCCTCAAGGTAAATTAAATGATGTTTTGGTCATAGTTTAATTAATATCTGTAATGTGTTATTGCGTCGGCCTTATGACCTTGTTTATTTCAGGCTCATTTTTTATTGGCTAATGTGTTAACGTAATCAAATCATAATTCTTTTCTTGTGATAATTTAGGGGGAGCTCGATTTGCGGTGAGTTTTGTACCTTTGGAACCCGTGGACCATACAGTGACAGTGACATTTAATAAAGAGCCAGTTCCAGGCTCTCCATTTATTGCAACCGTTTCGGCTGATCCAGGCCAAGTAGTTGTAACAGGACCGAGCTTAGCGGCAGCCCCTGTCGGAAAAACAGCTCACTTCACTTTGAATAATGTCCACAGCTCCTTGGACGATGTCGAAGTTTCCGTCGAGGGTAAGCGAACATTTTTTATGTTTTTCTACATCTTCTCATAGTATCTTTATCTTCAATTTCAACAAACATTTTCAGATTACCATGTAACATGCAATTTACTTAATATTATATAAATATTACTTCATTCCTTTTTTATCCTTTACCTCTTTCACCTTCAACCTGTAACTGTGATAGCTAATGATATCCGTCTTGAATTATTGTGTTCTTCCATTTTGTAACACTTCCATCCTAAGTTTTTAATGATATTGGTATTTCTGCCGAAACATGGGAATTCCCATCGTTAACCATTGGAATGATGAGATTTAGAGATACACAAGGGAAGAATAGCTATTGTGTAATCTTCTATATCCTTTCGCATGCATGTTTTATCTATTTGTTGCCTTAAAAGTTTATTAGCCACTACTCTAAGCATTACATTGCAGTTTTTCTGTGCACATTTCTTCTTATATTATGTTTGCAACCATTTTTGTACGTAGCAGCATTTATTTTACTGCGCAGAATAGATTCTTGTCTGCAGCACATAATTCATAATATCAGTAGAATGACTTTGTAGGTTTTGCATGATTTCTTAATGCAAAGGTTATTGTGGTGATTTCGTTGCATGAATATTCTGCATGCATGACTAGGTATACGGAAATCTTCCTAATTATATTTGTCAGTGTTATTTATTAAGCCGCAATAGACCTTATACAGACATGATACTAAAAGTATTTTTTTAATCACATAATATGTATTTAATGCTAGGTTTAATGGTAGTTAGATTTTCAACGTACTTATATGTACTTATGTTAAAGTATCGTTAATGCTTGAAATTACAGATTGTCATAAAAATATTAAGACTGTTATTATAACTATTATGCAAGTGGGAAGTGGTTTGTTGGAATGTCAATATTACCGATATGTCATACCTATTAAAAGAATTATGCAGAAAATTTGGCATTGAAAGATTAAATTAATCTATTAGTTTAAGGATAGGTATAGTAGGCAGTTTATTTAATATCTGCATATGCGTGTATTTTAATATCTAGTTTAATAGCCTTCGGTCTTGTTGGTGAAAAATGTGAAACAAACGCACGTTTAATCTCTGTGAAGGACATTTGAGTAATACTTTTCTATAATATGTAATGAATTTGTAGGCATTTCTATTAGTTCATTAGTCCACAGTGATGGTGTATAAACATTATCTATGTTATTATGATCATAAGATTTGATAGAAGACGAAACTTGCAAATTCTGCTATGCGATCGTCAATAATTTTAAGATTTATTGCGAGACAGCATTTAGCACTAATATAGTAATTATTACATGAATATTTGTTAAGTGATGGTATTGCAAGTTTTGGGTTTGAACTTCTGTCTCATGTCTCATCCCCTTTTCACCCGGTATAATACTCAATTCTGATTGCCATGTCTTCTGTTTTCTTTGTTTTCCACAGGACGTCACTCTTCCTCTTCTGCTACTTTCCAATACAGGGATAGGCGTTATTAAAATGAATTTAGAGAATCCTCGCCTTATTACTCTTACTTTATAAAATTGAGACATACCATACCTATTATACACTCTTGAAAAAAAATCAGTCTAGCTTAATTAGTTTAGACATTCTGCGGTGCCAAGATAGTTTTACTTTTTACTTGTTTACTTTACTACACACAAACTACCCAACTACTGTTTAGTGTTTACCACTATAATATAACATTATAAAATATTATTCTTACAGATACAGATGCTCTCTCCCTTTTATGTAGTCGTGTCTTCTATAGAACTATTGTCAATTTATATTTACCTAGTTTCATTTTAATGTTTAAATGACAATACATTTCACAGTAAAAATAAGTGTATCAACCCCTAATCAGCTAAATCATTCCACTCTGCATTAAATTACACTACACGCTTTCATTTTCCAATACTTTTCTGTCAATTATTGAATAACGAAGGGAAACTTAATACAATAATTTTCTAGTCTTGGTCGTACATAACCTAACAAAATTAAATGGAGTATTCGATTAATAGTCATTGTTGCATTATGGTAGTAGAAAATAAACGTGTACCTGTAGAATACAAGGTATACATAATTTAGCTTACTTAATTTTAGTAGTTGTAGCATAGTAGTTTAAGTGTAAAGTATAATTTAGTCAGTAAGGTACATTATTATTTAACAATCACTCATTCTGAGTGTATACCAATACTTCCATAATTACCCACTTCATTAATGATACCTCTGCTTAATACAATAATTGTTTGTAAAGCATGAACCACTCTTTTTCTAAAAATAATTTTTTATGTACATATTATATGGTACACTAGCTTAAGCTGCTACATGTATTTCACAAGGAGCTTTTATGTAGTTGTAGCACTATGATATTTTTGCATGTGTATAATAATTCTGCAATTTCTTTGTGGGATCTTTGCATGATATTTGCTATATTAATATTGGTATGAGATTTGCTTAATTGGGTTGGATGGAATTGGAGGAAATTGGGGGAAAGGGTTGTTTTGGTGTAATTATTAAGCAATATAAGTCACAAAGTTCTAAGATTGATTCAGATTCGAAAAGATTTTTGTTTATTGAATC